>MVGT01003184.1:115970-129927 GCA_002174775.1 Macleaya cordata | reverse complement strand
TTTTTTTTTTTTTTGATTGAAGGGGTCGAAGGGATTTAGGTGAACCTAGGGTTAGGTTTAAAATAAAACAAAAAAGTTGGATTATGTTATGGTGTAAATAGGTGTATGGGTAGATAGGGTATGGGGGTATGTTGGTTGTATAAGGTTAATGGTATGGGACGAATGAGGTTCTGTAATATGGGTGACAGTGGACTAGGGTTTGTTAGGGTGGGTTGAGGTGAATCTGGTTATCACACCTAGGTAGATGGTGATTAGGTTTGGGTGGGTTTTGGGGTAAGGTGTATATCGGCTAGGTTTTAATGGGTGAGGGTTTAAAATAAAATAAACAAAACAAGAAGGATGGGTTTAGGTGTGGTCGGCTTTAGCAGGTTGGAGGGGATTAAAACAAATATGCGAAGGGAGTGAAGGGCTTATTGGTGCGTGACAGCAGGCTTGCACAGTGTATGCTCGAGCACAACTGTTGAAGATTCCGGATCAGTTGTTGCACATGAACTCCGAGAAAATAATTGATTCTTCTTGCTTTCTTCTAATGAACTTCTTCAAATCTTCTGGAACATGCAACCCAACGAATTTTCAAGATCTGGACAGTCGAAGATGATACTCTGAAGTGAGGGAGTCGACCGAATAGATGTTGCTGTTTGTTGATGATGATCGTGCAACAAATTTTTATTTTTTTTTGTGATAACGGTGATGGTGGTGGCAAGATGATAAATATGATGATAATGGTGGATGGGGGGATGAAGGGGAAAGTGGGGGATAGGATCAGATTGGCTCTAATACCAATTGATAAGAACCGATTTGGTTCTTACCCAGAGGCCAGCACGAGCAACCCAAAATAACACAAACTGTAACCAAGTAACTTAATTCTTTTTTTTTTAATTAATCACTCAATGGGCTATTTATAATAGCTACAATACTTGACCACCAAGAAAAGGGAATATTTATCCTACTAAAAATAGTAATTCTAAAAAATAGAAATTCCTAATAATAAATCCTACTCAAAATATAAATAATATTCCTCCTAAAATAATTAATAATATATTATTCTTAAAATAATAATTAACTAATATAAATCACTTCTATCTGACACCTTGACGTTCTGTCATGTGCAAATATTCATCACGCCTCAACGAGGGTCCCACTACTTTACTAGTATCGAAGATGGTGACGCCAATCGTGATCAGCCCAACGATTCGCTGAATCCAATGGTCTGAAAATATCAACACCCATAGCTGTAGACGCCAAATTTTCGCACACCCTGGAAAATACCCATTTTGGGCCGCACCTCGATTTATGTGTAAAATTTAACAAAAATTGCTTTATTGTGACCAAGCAGGTTTCACTCCTCATCCAGAGTTCGGCTCAGGGCCGGAACAAGAAGAGAACCAAATCTCGAGGAACTCATAACCGTTTCAGTCGAAGAAACGTCAGATTTCCCCTTTTTTGAACTAGGCGTCGCCACATGTCGCGACGGGATTGGCCCACATCAAATTTTCTCAAATCTTTTGTTTTTGTCTAAAAAAAAAATCTTTTTTAAGTGAATTTCGTTTTTCAAATTTGTGGGACCCATTTTCACTTAAAAACATAACAAAAACAAAAAAAATAAAAAAAGTTAGAATTATTTTTTGGGGGGACCACGCACATGCAATGGGCATGTGCGTGTTGGGCACGCACACTGCATATGCGTGCCCCTTTTTCTGGGTTGTCTCCCCACGCCTGTTCCCACGCTTGTTGTGGGTGGTGGGGGGCTGGCACAAAACAGAGAAAGGAGGAGGAAAACAGGGGGGCTAGTCGGCTGGTCTGAGAGAGAGAGAGAGAGATAAGAGAAAGCAAAGGAAGAGGAAGAGAGGGGAGACTGTTTAGAGAGGAGAAAGTCGACTGAAAAAATCGGGAGGAGAGGTTCGACTGAGAAGGAAAAGGTCGACTGGGTTTTTTGGAGCAGGTCTGTCGAAAAAAAAAAAGATCAGAGGAGGAGAGTTTCATTTGAGAGAGCTGTGAGATAGATAGATAGAGAGAGAGAGAGAGAGAGGGTCGACAGAGAGAGAGAGAGTCGACTGAGAGAGAAAACGAGCAGCAGCAGCATCTGCTGCTGCCGACGCTAAACAGAGAGAGAGGTCGAGAGAGGAGAAGGAAAAGAAAGAGAAGAAGAAGAAAAAAAAAAGAAGAAGAAAACTTCACGTCTGAACCAGACGTGAAGGAGCAGAAAAAAAAAAGGGAAGAGAACTTCACGTCTGAACCAGACGTGAAGGAGCAAGAAGAAGAAGGAGGAAGGAAAAAAAAAAAGGAAGGAAGGAAAAAAAGAAGGAGAGAAAAGAAAGAAAGAAGGAGAAAAAAAAATTTAAAACGTCTGAACTAGACGTGTGAAGAAGAAGAAGGGAGGAAGAGAGAGAAAAAAGAAAAAAAGAAAAAAAAAAAGAATTTTCTTTCCTTTTCTTAATTCCTTGTTTTGTTTTTTTTTTTTAAAAGAAAGGGACGTTAAATAAATAAAAAAAAACATTTTTTACAAAAAAACAGGAAAAAAGAAAAAATAAAAAAAACAGTAAAAAGAAAAAAAAAGAGTTTTCTTTTTTATTTTTAAACAAAAAGTGGGTTTTGTCTCTTTTTTATTTATTTATTTTTTTAAACAGTTTTAAAAAAAAAAACAGTTTGCAAAAACAGTTTTGCACAAAAGCAGTTTGCAAAAAAGGTTTTGCACACAAAAAGTTTTGCAAAAGCATTTTTGCATAAAATAGTTTTGCAAAAGCATTTTTGCATAAAAACAGTTTTGGAAAGGCAGTTTTGCATGGCTCCCTAAAGCTTTGATTCCTTGAGTTTTGGTTATCTCCACTTAGACATGGAGTGGGACCCACTTGTCACCCCATCATACATTGACATGAGGTGAGATCTCATGCCATTGGGTCGACAGGCACGTGCCGACTAGGTGATAATCCCTACCCCATCTTTTTTGTTTCTTTTATTTTTTGGACTTGTATCTCATGTGATGAAATGATGATGTAACAATGCTTTGACTATTCAATGAATTCTTGTGCGTAGCATAACTTAGTATCGATCATACATTTCCCTAAAAGTTTTTAATCGCGAAGTAGAGGCCGTCCTCACGGACGGGCGGTTGTTGGGTGCCTAACACCTTCCCAACCCGTACCTTGATCCCCTTATCCATTATCTTTGTACCGCAGACCATCCACTTTGGACTATCGCCATGGTTTTCTCGGAAAACTAGATCTATGTCGATTTTCCAAAACTTCGGGTCCTGATTCCCATAAATCAGGTGGCGACGCCTTTCACATCACATTCACATTCATACCCCTTTCTCAGGTGGGCGAATCCTTTTGTGCCCTTTTCACGTGTACGTGTGCGTGCGTTATTCTTCTCTCTCGGGAGGGAGCGCTCTATCGCGTGCGCGGTGGGATCGCGCCAGATTCTGGCTCCACAGACTGGCGACTCCACTGGGGATTTAGGGATCTGACTCGAAAAGCGATTAAAGAATTCTACGGAATTTATAATCATAAAGTTCTCGGAGCTTGCACACACACACTGCACGCACCCATTCATTTGCATTTGCATCTGCATTTCACGTTCTTTGCGATCCTATAGGAAACAAAACTTGTGGTTGCGGTAGGTCTCGTCCCGACTGGGTGGTCATATAGGAATAACGACCGAAACTCCACACCCTCCGCCTTGTACTAACGACCAGTCTTCGGACTGCGAGGTATATCTTGCCGAGGTGACCCAAACCTTACCCAGATACAGCGTCTAGTTAAGCCCTGCATGCATGTAGTACCGGTAGTTGTATCCTTAGGAACAACCCAAAGGATTGCATTCATGCTGCACAATTTCCGAGGCATAATCACAGTAGAGATTTTTGCTACTAATCTCGCTAGTCAATGTGCGTCAGCAAGGTACTAGCTGGTATTAGGAGCTAGTTGAAGGTTGTAGAGGCAGTCTATTTGGCAGTGGATGAAAAAGAGCACAAACTTGGGCTGTCAGTTAGAAGGGATCAGTTCACAAGGAACAGATCAGCAAAGTAGAAGAGGTTGGGCTAGGCCCACTAAGCGACTGACAAGAACTACACAAGAAATGACAGACGACGACGCGGGTACGGGTACTTCAGGGGCCGCGATGGCTCAAAGCATGGATGAGATGATTAGGGCCAGTCTGGCCAGGGTCATAAAAGAGGACTTCGGCACACACGTAGAAAAGATAGTCACAGAAAAGTTAGCATCACATAACCCTCCGTCTGAGAAGACGGTCGCGCCCGCTGAGGCATGAAGCGCAGAAGGGGAGCGAGACTCTTCTCCCGACCAAAGATACTCCCATTTTCACGGTTGAGGATTCGCCTCGAAAGTCGCAAGACAAAGCGCCTCAGGAGAATTTAACTCATTACAGGCCGTTCGGTCATGATAATGACCGGTATGATGAGTGGCGTCCGGAATATGGGAAGCCACGAGATGCATTATATGAGGGGGTGATCAAGAGGCTCCAACGCTTGGAAGGATCCACCACCTACGATGTTAATTCCTGGTACCAGCCGCCAGATGAGGAGTTGCCACCTAAATTCAAATTTCCTGAGATGGCTAAATATGATGGGACAGGGCCGCCGAAGGCCCATGTGTTGATGTACATAGGATGCTTGAAACCTATGGGGATTAGCGACAATATGCTCGTGCATTTATTCCAGAAAAGTTTAGTTGGGAATGCTTTAGAATGGCTCATGGAGTTGGATCGATCGAAGTATCCCTCGTGGCCAATGCTGGCAGACGCCTTCATCAGGTACTTCAACTACGGTGGGGACAACAGAGTCACCCACAGACAGCTGGAAGCCATACAACAAGGGCCAAACAAGTCTTTCACCGACTACATTGCAAGATGGAGAAATAAGGTTCGAGAAATGATCGACCGGACCAGCGAAGAAGAGCAAATAACAATTATCCGGAAGAACCTAAGGCCAAACTATCAGAGAATGATGAGTGTGGTAACCAAGTCCAAGCTGGATAAGTTCATTCAAGCCGGGACCCAGGTAGAAGACACCCTTAAAGAGGAAATGTCCTCTGAGCTAAGAGTCAAGAGATTCGGAAAGGAACACGTCAACTATGTATCGAATGGTCAAAATCGGCAACGACCATTTCAGTTACATAATGACCGACCAGGACAGCAGAACCAGCAAGGTTATCGGACTATCCAGGATGGCCCATGGAGGGACTATGGATATGAAGCGAACAGGCCAAGGAGAGAGTTCTCTAAGTTCACTCATCCCATGAGCGTACTCTTAATAGGGTTGTTAGAAGCAGGTCTGGTGACTCGCAAGGAACCACGACCAGCTCCTACGAATCCCCCTCTCGGATACAACCCAGATCAACACTGCGACTTCCACCAAGGGCCAGGTCACCTGACGGATAATTGTTGGACCCTTAGACATGAGATACAGGATTTGTTGGACAGTGGGAGGATCTCTATGGAAGGGGTACATGTACCCAGGAGGCCCAATATCAACAAAAACCCGCTCCCGAATCATCAAAATGACGGGAGAAGGAATGTGAACTATGTCGAAACAGAAGAGTCCGAAGACCCCACCAAGCTGATTCGAGAGAGGGAACCTACAGAGATAGCAACAGTTAGCGGTACACCTCGAGTTTCAACAAAGGTGTATCAAGCTGGTAAGTGAAGTCAGAAACCCCTCACATTGGACGAGTTTGCGGCCGGGGGAAGGAAGTTAGAGCTAGAAAGGCGGTGGCCCGTCCAAACCAAAGAAATGGCCCAGGAAAGGGAGGAAGAGAAGCAAATTTCTGAGACTAGCCCCGTCAAGGCAGAGCAATCGAAGAAGGCCCCCCTGTTCACAATCAACCATGGCACCCGCGTCGGGTTCAGGATAGTGCAAAAAGAGAAGACTATCAGAATGGAGGATTTGCTGAAAGCTCCGATTGACCTAAGAGAGAGTCTTATCCCAAAGACTCGAGATCATTTATGGGCGGACCCATTCAAAGCAAGCAGGGAACCAACTGAAGAATGTCAATAGGTTCAACATCAGACAAGGAAAGGGAAGGTTTACAAGCCAGCTCATCTTAAAGTTGACAATCCGGCAGCAGTGGCCAGAGGTTCACTCTTTCAAACACTACCACAGAAGCCCAGAGAAGAAGAGGACAAGCTGGTAGTGGACCAACTGCGGAGAACAAAAGCCAACGTGTCTGTTTGGGGTTTGATCGAAGCTTCTAGCAAGCATAGGGAAGCACTATTGTCTGCACTTAACGCCATACAGGTCGACACTGGGATCACCCCAGAGGAACTGGTAGCAACTGTGGCCCAAGTAAGAGGAATCCCAGCAATATCATTTTCAGATGAGGATTTGCCAACAGGAGGGGCAAATCACAATCGGGCGTTGAACGTTTCAGTTGGTTAGAATCATCTAATTATCCCACTAGTGTTGGTGGACAACGGTTCAGGGGTGAACATCTGTACACTGAAGATGGCTAGACTTATAGGTTTAAAGGATGAAGATATGGCATTCCGGGAAGGAACCACTCGGATCGTCAAGGGGTTCGATAATGGTAAGAAGTCAGTCACTGGCGAGTTTAGACCACGATTCAGATCGGATGGGTGTGGACAGAAGTTCACTTTTTTGTTATGGATATTGACGCTAACTTCAACATGTTACTGGGACGACCGTGGTTGCACCTGAATAATGCTGTGGCGTCCACTGCACACCAGAAGGTAAAATTCCCGCACAAGGGGAAAATTATCGTAATCTTTGGCGATAATGATGAAGCCCAAGAGATGGCCAACCGAAAGGGGAAGAATGCCGCACCTGTAATTGAGCCGGTCAGGACCTTGTGTAACTACACCGAAGAAGCAATTAATGTCTTACAGGTAGGGCCGACGATCTAAGAAGAGATCCCCAGTCGCTTTGAAGGTGGAAGTCGACGAGTAGCTTACCTTTTGCGGAAGCACAATTTCTTTCCAGGAATGGGCTTAGGAAAATGTCACCAAGGCATCACTCAGCCATTAGAAGGCCAAGCAGTGGCTTCTGAAGGCACGTATGGCCTGGGATATCACCCCACCAAAGAAGAGATCCATCGAGATCAGATTGAGAAAAGGAGGAAAGCTCAAGCGAAGAGCAGGGGTGAAGCTTATGTCTCGCCTGCTATCGACTGGTCAAGGCAGCCCAAGTATCCAGAATGGTTTGTGAAGAAGGGCCATCATCCAGCTAAACCTCCCCTCCAAAAGAGACCGAACTGCTCCCCAAAGGAGACAGTGGTGGGTGAACCAGAAGAAGTTGAACTGCCGGATGACACACTGCTGATAGGGGTCAGCCAGCAATACATAGAGCCCTGTCAAGAGCAACAGGCTGTCCCAGGTGTTTGCACAATCTCTTAAGAATCAGAGTTGGATGACACGGCAGCCTCGAGCTTGAGAAGGATGACGGCGGAAGAATATATAGCGACAAGAACCCTATGGGCAAATGCAGAAGAATATCATGCAGCTTTCAAGCTTCCAAGAAAGAAGAGGACAAAAGAAGAACACCGAGAACATATCCCTCCCATCAAGAAGAGGATGACGGCAGTACAGTACCGAAAGGCCCTCCGACTTTTCAGGAAGAAAAATGTTACACCAACATTGGGAACAGATGCTAGACATGAGTCGGCTGATACATATCATCTATCACTTGGGCAGGCCCCTATGTTGGTGACTCTGGATATTGAGGCAAGGTTGACAGTGAATACAGCGGAGCAATATCGGGCAACGCACAGACCTGTGAGTAATCGAGGAGTCGGAGCACCTTTTGAAGGAGCAAGCGTCCCAAGGTATGCCGACCATGAGAGGTCAGAAGGAGAGTCTCATGAAAGCTTCGCAGGTATGCATGGGGTCAACATGGTCTCGGAAGAGACAGAACTCCAGCCTCATCTCTTTGTCCGTTCTGTTGATGATGATATTACTGTCGATACTAACCCTTTTGCAGGTAATTCTTCTGGTGCCGCAACATCTGGCACCCAAAAAAAAGACATGAATCATTTAGAAAAGGGGGTGTCCTCGTCTGAAGAGGAAGAAGTGTGGGCCCCAACAGATTTTGTTTATGCTTTGAGTTTTCCATTATTTGCAAAAAACCAAAAAAATCAAGATATTTTCAAAAACAACAAAAAATTTGAAAATTCAAAAAACCAAAAAAATGTTTTGTGCATAAATGATTTTGAAGAAGCGAAAGGTGACGTCGAAATTGGCAATGAATATGAATGCGAGCCCGAAGATGACGACTGGATCGCTATCCGGGAAGAAGTGCCTGAGGAGATCCAAGAGTTGCTAGATCATCATGAAGATAAGTCGCCATCAACTAAGGAAGACTTTGAGTTGATAAACCTGAATTCTGAAGACCAACCTCAGTTGGTGAAGATTGGTTCCATCTTGTCTCCAGACGAGAGGGAGGCGATGATTAAGTTGCTAAAGGAGTACAAAGACATCTTTGTCTGGTCATATGAGAACATGCCGGGGTTAGACACTGAAATAGTGGTTCACAGGCTTCCTACCTATCCTGATGCTAAACCAGTCAAGCAAAAGCTAAGAAGATTGAGGCCGGAATGGACAGTGAAGATCAAAGAAGAAATCACCAAGCAGCTAGATGCAAAATTCCTAGTCCCAGTCACGTATACCGATTGGTTAGCAAACATTGTGCCAGTACCCAAGAAGGATGGAAAAGTTCGAATGTGCATTGATTATAGGAACCTCAACAAGGCAAGTCCGAAAGACGACTTCCCATTACCACACATTGACATATTAGTCGACAACGCCGCTGGCCATGGCTTGTTGTCTTTTATGGATGGGTTCTCCGGATACAACCAAATCAAGATGGCAGAGGGGGACATGGTGAAGACATCGTTCATTACACCCTGGGGAGTATATTGTTACAGAGTAATGCCATTCGGACTTAAGAATGCTGGAGCCACTTACCAAAGAGCCATGACCACTCTCTTCCATGACATGATCCACAAGGAGTTAGAGGTTTATGTGGACGATATGATTGCCAAATCAGAAAGAAGAGAGGATCACATCAAGGACTTAACCAAGCTCTTCAAGCGTCTGCGAAAATTCAAGCTAAGGCTCAACCCCAGTAAATGTGTATTCGGGGTCAAATCAGGGAAATTATTGGGATTCATTGTCAGTCACAGAGGCATCGAAGTGGATCCAGCCAAAGTAAAAGCCATCGCAGATATGCCTCCGCCTCGCAACGAAAAAGAGATTCGAGGGTTTCTAGGAAGGATTCAGTACATCAGCAGATTCATAGCTCAACTCACACCCATTTGTGAGCCCATCTTCAAACTGCTAAGAAAAGATGTTCCCAAGAAATGGAATGAAGATTGCCAAATAGCGTTCGACAAAATTAAAGATTATCTGCTGAGCCCTCCAGTACTAGTCCCGCCTGTCCCGGGAAAACCTTTGATCCTATACATCTCTGTGACTGACACTTCAGTGGGAGCAGCTCTAGGACAATATCATGAAGATAGCGGTAAAGAGAGAGCCATTTACTACATCAGCAAGACTTTGTCCGGATATGAGATAAAATACACACCTTTAGAGAAGACTTGCTTTGCGTTGGTATGGGCCGCGAAAAGGCTCAGACATTACATGTTGTCACACTCAATCCAGCTGCTCGCACGGATGGATCCAATCAAGTATCTGTTTGAGAAGCCGGCATTATCTGGGAGGACCGCTAGGTGGCAACTGCTTTTATCAGAATTCGACATAACTTATGTCACGCAAAAGTCCATAAAAGGGAGGGTTGTGGCTGACCATCTTGCCGCCCATCCACTTCCAGACAAAACGATAGTGGTAACGGAGTTCCCTGATGAATACGTATTGTCCATAGAGCCAGAAGAAGCAGAAGAAGATATATCCTAGAAAATGTACTTCGACGGAGCCCACAATAAGATAGGCAGAGGAGTAGGGGCCATGTTAGTATCCCCTGAAGGAATCAGAACGCCAATTGCCATCAGATTGGGGTTCCACTGCACAAACAACATAGCATCTCACAGGTCTGAAGGCAGCTCTTGCTTTGACGGTTAAAAGGTTGAAAGTTTACGGTGATTCTCTCTTGATCATCAAACAGGTGCCGGGTGAATGGAAATTGAAGAACGAACAGTTGATCCCTTATCATGAATATCTGCTGAAATTGGTCGAGGAGTTCGATGAGGTCGAGTTCCATCATATATTCAGAAACAAGAACTACTGCGCCAATGCCTTACCAGTGTTATCATCCGGGCTAACAATCCCAGAAGGAGCTACAGTTCGACCGATTGAGGTAATTCAGAGGGATGAGCCTGCACATTGTTATCAAGTATTAGAGGTCGAAGAAGAGGAACCTAGTGAGCCTTGGTATGCCGATATTAAAAGGTTCTTGGAGACACAAGAATATCCAGAAGGCGCAACCTGGAGAGATCGACGGTTTATTAGATCATGGGCTTCAGGGTTTGCTCTTTGTGGAGGCCATATATTCAAGAGATCCTTCGCCAATACATTGCTAAGATGTGTGGACAAAGATGAAGCACTGAACATTTTAGAAAAAGTCCATGCCGGAGTATGTGGTCCACACATGAGTGGTCGAATGTTGGCTAAAAAGAGCCGCAGGTATGGATACTACTGGAGAACAATGGATGGTGACTGTGAAAAGTTTGTCAGAAAATGCCATGAATGCCAGATACATGGAGATCTGATCCATGTTCCCCCTGCAAATCTGAACTGTCTGACGTCGCCTTGGCCTTTTTCAACATGGGGAATCGATGTGGTAGGCAAGATACGCCCATCTTCTTCAAGCGGACATGACCACATCATTGTTTCCATTGACTACTTTACAAAGTGGGTAGAAGCGATCTCGTGTAAAAGTATCAAGTAGGCTCCCACTGCGAGGTTCATCCAGAATCAGATCATCTGCAGATATGGAGTGCATCATGAAATCATCTCAGATAATGGTCCAAATTTCATCGGTTCTGAGGTACGCAATCTGTTTAACAAGTACAGGATCCAGTACCACAACTCGTCACCCCACAGACCACAAACTAATGGTGCAGTGGAGGCTGCCAATAAGACGTTAGTCAAGATCCTAAAGAAGATGACGGTGACTTATAAAGACTGGAGCGACAAGTTGCCTTATGCACTATGGGCCTATCGCACCTCAATTCGAACGCCAACAGGGGCGACGCCGTTCTCTCTTGTATACGGAATGGAGGCCGTACTTCCAATTGAGATCGAGATTCCAACTCTCAGAGTCCTAATGGAAGGAACCGAGGATGAAGCTGATTGGATTCAGTCCAGGGTAGACGCTTTGAACTGCATTGATGAGAAAAGGATAGACGCAGCATGTCATGCACAATCTTACCAGCAAAGGATAGCTCGTAGCTTTAACAAGAAGGTTCGTCCAAGGAATTTGAGCGTAGGAGACCTTGTGCTCAAAGAAATCAGGCCCGTGGATCATTCTGACGCAAGGGGCAAATTCAAGCCAAATTGGGAAGGTCCCTACATCATTAAAAACATCCTCCCAGGGATGGCGGTCCGATTAACAGACCTCGACGGGATTGATCACCAGAGGCCTACAAATGCAGATCAACTCAAGAAGTACTACGCTTGAGGTAACTGCTCGACTCTTAGACTAGGGGCAAGTGAAGCCGACAGAGGTCCAAAATGAGGTAGTTCTTTGGCCGATATCTAAAACCCAGAAAGAACCTAGTCGAAACTTCATTTCCGCTAGAAGATAAATTTGAGCCTAAACCTTTCCTTTGTACATAACAAATAACCCCCTCTCAAAGCTGGAGAGATTTTATCGTCTCGTTTGTACATATATTTCCGCCCAAGGGGCAACAATATCCAAAAATCCAAAAAAGATCAAAAAAAAAATCAAAAAAGGAAGAAGCATCCAAAAAAAACAAATCCCAAAAAAAAAAATCGAAAAATTCATAAATCCAAAAAAATTGAATATTCCAGAAAACCCCCAAAAAAAAATCCAAAAATCAAAAATCCAAAAACAAATAGAAAAAACCAAAAAGAAGAAAGCCAACAACTAATAGAGTTCTTTTCTTTTTTAGGTGCACGGGGAAACCTGGATCAATCCTCTTCGTCATCTCCACAGCCCTCAGCAGCATCAGCGGCAGGTGTTAATGTAAGGAAAGTAGCACGCCAAGGACGGTATCCCTCCACCCGTATGGGATTCTCCACCGGAAAGATTGGCGGTTCAATCAAAGATCTCAAGCGCCAAGAGCGGGCGGTAGCAATGATGACACGAGAAGTAACAGGAATGGGACCAAAGAATTGACCAGAAAGATCTGGTACAGGCTGATTAATCCTGTATTGCCTAAGGATGAGAACCGGGCAGTAAAAGGTCCTCTGTGTAAAGCTCAAGATTGACACGATGTTGTGCCCATATGTGTTCAAGAACTCCAAACGCACAGGCCAATAGCGAAGATGCCAGCAAACAGCCCTGTTGGACAGATTCCGCAGCCAGCCTGCTGTATCTTCTTGTTGACGTTCATGATAGTCACGCTCCCGATGAACTCGGATCACGTTCAAGGTTAATGTGCGATTCCCGATGGTGCCGTTGAGCTGCAGGTGTTTTACCAGCCAAATCTAGAAAATAACCAGAAAGCATTAACAACTCAGCAAGTGATAAAGAGGCCAGGGAAAAGAATTCAAGAAAGAGATTACCTGAAGCAAGTAGAGGCTACCCCGGATCTGTCTTGTCTCGGCGTAAGAATCCAAGCTATCGAAGAACTCCCCCAAAATGGCAGGCACATAAGCCCAATCCACTCTAGCCTGCTGCAAAACAGCAATCACAACAAGAGAGCACCCTTGTCCGTCTATGTGGAATAAATACTTGCCGAGAAGAGCAATACACAATGCTCGGCAACGAACCTCAGGATCTTCGCAGGGGCGGAAATAACGAACAAGGTTTTCAATATGCACCCCATTTGGAAGAAAGAAATGGTCAAGGGAGTGGCGATAGCGCCCACCCAAAAAACGACTAAAATCCAGGCGGGAAACTCCGCCAGGAGGAGGGGTGAAGAGAGGCCCATCGGAAGAGACGCCAAGGATTTTTGCTAAATTCCTCGATGGTGGGGCACATGTCGCAGAAGCCAAACGAAAACATGAAGATCTCGGACCCAACAGGTGGCTGCTGCCCTCAAGAGGTCCATGTCTAAATGGAACCCCACAAGGTCAGAAACATGTCCGAGGCGGTGAGCTCGGATGAAGGAGCTTTCGAAATCATCAAGGTCGTGTACCCAAGCATTGAAAGCCTCCATTTTCTCAAGAAAGCAACAAAATTTGAAGAATAAGATAGAAAAGGATTGGTGTGGATGTCAAATCGTGAATCATAGGGTATTTATAGAACCCGAAGAAAGAAGGAATGGGTTTGGTCAACTCCTCGCATATAGTGCACATCGAAAAGAGGAAGAGTGCACATCAAAAAGGGTAAGGGTGCACATGGAAAGTAGGAGAAAGCGTGCACATGGAAAAGAGTGAAAATGCTTGTTCAAAGGAAGAAATCTGATCATCTCTTGGTCTCAAGACAGTCAAACAAGATCAAGGAAGAAAAGGAAGCGTTGATGTAATTGAGTGGTGTAAAAACCCTAGCATGACGCACAAGCTCCACGGCCGCGATTGAGCAAGAGATCTTCCCTCGCCATCTGGGTAAATTAAAAATTGTCAAAATGGATCCTTCAGAAAGGAAAAATGATCTTGTTTTCAAAACCATCTTTCAAACCAAACACAATCCGGCAAGATGCCGAAGAATTGCGGACCATTCCTCGCCTTAGCAGATTTGGCAGGAACATGCGTTTAGGGACTGACCGATCAAAGTCGGCAGTAGAACAACTCACACAACTCGGCAAGATGCCGAAGAATTGCGGACCATTCCTCGCCATAGCAGATTTGGCAGGAACATGCGTCCAAGGACTGTCCGATCAAAGTCGGCAGTAGAACAACTCAC
>MVGT01003184.1:44920-113332 GCA_002174775.1 Macleaya cordata | reverse complement strand
CCTAAAAGTTTTTAATCGCGAAGTAGAGGCCGTCCTCACGGACGGGCGGTTGTTGGGTGCCTAACACCTTCCCAACCTGTACCTTGATCCCCTTATCCATTATCTTTGTACCGCAGACCATCCACTTTGGACTATCGCCATGGTTTTCTCGGAAAACTAGATCTAGGTTGATTTTCCAAAATTTTGGGTCCTGATTCCCGTAAATCAGGTGGCGACTCATTTCACATCACATTCACATTCATACCCCTTTCTCAGGTGGGCGAATCCTTTTGTGCCCTTTTCACGTGTACGTGTGCGTGTGTTATTCTTCTCTCTCGGGAGGGAGCGCTCTATCGCGTGCGTGGTGGGATCGCGCCGGATTTTGGCTCCACAATAGCAGGTCCGACTGGGTTAGGTCTTGACTTAGCAGGATCGGGGACACAAAATGTGATCTTATCAGAAGCCCTTGAGAAAGCATATGAACCCGAGTTATCCGAAGTCTCATGCACGCAATTTCACTTTCCCGCAGACTTATTAATCGGTACACATCCTCTAGGGTGTTGTTCGTTGGTCGAACTTGTCGTTGCACAGGGACTTGTACACCAAGTCGGATGCACTGCTCTCTAAGATTCTCGCATTCCTCTAGAATGTTAATAAGTTAAACACGATGATCCACATCTTTAGGCCGCAGAGTGTCGAATCTGTCGTCCATTCAATTAGCCATTTATATAGAACCGGGTATGGTTTTTTAGATGTGTAAACTTAGACGCCCTCTCTTAATTTTATAATATAGCCCATGGATGTAATAAGACACTGCCATTACGATTCGGATTCGAATCAGCACTTTACTGGCTATTGATGTGACAACTCGATGATAAAGAAACAGCCAAGTACGATTCGAATCTGTACTTCACCTGGCAATTGATGTGACAACTCGATGATAAAGAAACAACCAAGTACGATTTGAATCTGTACTTCATTGGCAAATGATTTAACAAGACAATAATAATAAGACATACACGTACAATCTAAAGCTGCCCATTAATGACGTTTGATTTGGCAACACGATATAAACATACAGAGGGTTCAAAACTATAATTTTCAAAAAGGACACAGTGCACGTCAGCAGACACACGATCAGTGTCACTAACGCTCGTTGACCAAACAACTACTGGTAACACTAAGGCTCATTGTACAGCCAACGAGCACTAGTTCTTTTGAACGTACCTGGAGTAACGTGCAGAACTCCCGAGAGCTCCATTATGAGGCCATCACGCACGTTATAATGGCTACGTCCATTAACAGTAATGCACGTTGAGAGGAAAATGAGCCTTAGTGTTTATGCTCGTTAATCACAAGCCGTGCATTAGTGTTAATGGACGTCTCTATAATAACGTGCGTGATGGTCTCAGAATGGAGCCCTTGGGAGTTATGCACGTTACTCCAAGTACGTGCAACAGAACTAGTGCTCGTTTGTAAGAGCACGAACATTAAAGTTACTGCTCGTTGTTTAGGCAACGAGCGTTAGTGAAAATGATTGATAGAATTTTAGATATCTAAACTCAAACTTAATTAACTTTAGTGTGGTTGTTGGATTAGTGTGGTTGGTATGCTTAGTGTGGTTGTTGAATTAGTGTGGTTGGTATGCTTAGTGTGGTTGTTGGATTAGTGTGGTTGGTATGCTTAGTGTGGTTGTTGAATTAGTGTGGTTGTTGGGTGTTTTATTTATTCTAAATAATTGTGTTGTTACAACTATAAATAGGTGGTGATATGTATGCATTTTCATAAGTTCAATTCACTAAATTGAAGTGTTCTTCTTGTTCTTCTTTTTTCATAAGTTTATAATTTGTGTTGTATTTTTGGTTCACCCAAATTTCGATCTAATATTTTGATCCTTTGATAAATTAAATTTTCCTTTTAATTTTTCCAACATTTGGTATCAGAGCTAAGGTACCAGCTCTTTCTTCTAAGTGGTGTTTACTTAGATTGCTAGCAAGCGTGTAGTGTTCTTGTTTCAATTACGAGAATGAATGGATCGATTCAACCTCAGCTTCCGAGGTTTTGTGCGAAGAACTTTGATCATTGGTGTCTTCAGATTGAGGCATTGTTTGTCTTCAGATTAAACCAAGCAGCACATGATGCTCTCTCTCAGGTGTAGAAAGACAGTTTGAGAGAAAGTAGAAAGAAAAACAAGAAGGCGTTATATTTTCTCTATCAAGCTGTTGACGAGATTGTGTTCGAAAAAATCTCAGTTGCAAAGACGGCTAAAGAAGCGTGGGATTTGTTGCAAAAATCCTACAAAGGGGATGAGAAGGTAAAAAGAGTAAGGTTGCAAACTTTACGAGGTGAATTTGAAAATCTTCACATGAATAATTCTGAGAATATTTCTGATTATTTTGCTCGAATTCAATCTGTTGTGAATCAATTGCGTGTTAATGGTGAACAACTTGATGACTTGCGTGTTATTGAAAAAATTATGAGATCATTAACAGGTCGGTTTGACTATATTGTTGCTGCAATTGAGGAAGGAAAAGATCTTTCAACCATATTAGTTGAAGGGTTGATGGGTTCATTATGTTCTCATTAACATAGGATGATTCAAAGAGCTGCAGAATCAGTAGAACATGCATTTTAAAGTAAGGTGACTGTAACTGACAAAGGTAATTCCAGTGGTGGGAACGGATCAGGCTAGGGAAAAGGTGGAAAACCTAATTGGCAAAACAAAAGTGCCTCCGATCAGCAAATAACTGAAAGTAAAAGGTATGATAAATCAAAAATCAAGTGCTTTCGTTGTAAAAAATTTGGCCATTATAAATCAGAGTGTAGAGTTAAATTTTATAAGAAAAATTCTGAACATGCTAACCTTGCTCAAGATGAAGTGGAAGAGAAAGAAACTTTGTTATTAGCTTGCAGTGCTTCTGACGAAGATCATCTTGACAAGTGGTATTTAGATACTGGGTGCAGTAACCATATGTGCGGAAAGAAGGAATTATTCTCCCAATTAGATGAATCAGTACGTGGTGATGTGAACTTTGGAAATAAAGCCAAAGTTTCAATTTTGGGAAAAGGTAATATTCGCATTCGTTTGAAAGATGGTTCACATGAACATATTTCTGATGTTTATTATGTTCCTAGCTTACACTGGAATTTACTAAGTTTGGGTCAACTTTCTGAAAAGGGACTTAAAATTGTTATTGATAAAGGTGTTTGCACAATTAAGAATCAGAAAAATGAGCTTGTTGCTATAGTTAAGATGACTAAGAATCGCATGTTTCCGTTACCTATACAAACTGCAATGGTTTATTCTTTTAGTGCGATTGATATGGATAAAAATTGGTTATGGCATTTTTGTTTCGGTCATCTTAATTTTAATGGTTTAAAACTGTTAGCTCAGAAGAAGATGGTTACTGGATTGCCTTTATTGGATTGTTCTAATGAATTGTGTGAAGGTTGTATATTTGGAAAACAACACAGGGATTCATTTCCAGTTGGGCAGTCACGAAGAGCTACAAAGCAGTTGGAGCTTGTACACTCAGATATTTGTGGACCTATTGAGACTGAATCACATAGAGGTAATAGGTATTTTATTACATTCATTGATGATTACAGTAGGAAAACTTGGGTTTATTTTTTGAAGCAAAAATCTGAGGCACTTGAAGTATTTAAAGACTTCAAAACATATGTTGACAAACAAAGTGATTGTAATTTGAAGGTGCTTAGAACAGATAGAGGTGGTGAGTATACCTCTAATTCATTTTCTGATTTTTGCAAAGAGCATGGAATTAAGCACCAGCTTACAACAAGCTATTCACCTCAGCAGAATGGAATTGCAGAGAGGAAGAATAGAACAATTGTTGAAATGGCTAGGAGTATGTTGAAAGGTAAAAATTTACCTAAAGATTATTGGGGAGAAGTTGTTGCTTGTGCTGTTTATCTTTTGAACATGTGTCCTACAAAAAGTGTCCCTAACATGACACCTGAGGAAGCATGGAGCGGTTATAAACCGAATGTTGAAGCTCTTCGTGTATTTGGGTGTATTGCATATGCACATATACAAAATGAAAAGAGAAAAAAATTTGATGATAAAGGTGAGAAGTGTATTTTCATTGGTTACTGTAGCAACACCAAAGGTTATAAACTGTTTAATCCAAAGACCAGTAAAGTTACTGTGAGCAGGGATGTAGAATTCATTGAAGATGAACCTTGGAATTGGACAATTGAAGAGAAGAAACAGATGGGATTAGACTTGGTTGAAGAATTGGTCAGTAAAGACTCACAATTGCAAAATAATGTAGCACCGCTGAATCCTACAACACCATCTATTTCATCTCCAATCCGTACCTCAACACGTAACCGTGTTATGCCAGCACGATTACAGGATTATGTTGTAACCAATGATAATGATGTTTCTGACGAAGAACTTGTTAATTTTGCATTATTTGCAGATTGTGATCCTATCACCGTCGAAGAAGCAGCAAAAGATGATGGATGGGTTCAAGCTATGGATGAAGAAATTCATTCCATAGAGAAGAATGATACTTGGGAGCTAACTTCACTTCCTGAAGGAAAAAAATCCATTGGTGTAAAATGGGTATTCAAAACCAAGTACAAACCAGATGGTCAGGTGGACCGATTGAAGGCTCGGTTGGTTGTGAAAGGCTATAAGCAAAAACCAGGTATTGATTATTATGAAGTTTTTGCACCTGTAGCTAGACTCGATACTATTCGTATGGTGATTGCTTTAGCTGCTCAAAATAAGTGGAAAATACATCAGATGGATGTAAAATCTGCTTTTCTGAATGGATTACTCGAAGAAGAGGTTTATGTTGAACAACCTGTTGGCTATGTGAAGGAGGGAAATGAAGATAAGGTTCTTAAGTTAAAAAAAGCTTTGTATGGACTGAAACAGGCGCCAAGAACATGGTACACTCGTATCGACTCATATTTCCAAGAAAATGGCTTTGTTAAATGCCCTTTTGAACACACATTATACATCAAATCTAATTCACATAGAGATATGCTTATTGTATGTTTATATGTGGATGGTTTGATATTTACTGGAAATAACCCATCAATGTATGATGAATTCAGGGAGGCCATGACTAGCAAGTTTGAAATGACTGATATGGGATTGATGTCTTTTTATCTTGGACTTGAAGTTGTGCAAACAGGTGCTAGAATCTTTATTTCACAAAAGAAGTATGCAACAGATATCTTGAAAAAATTCAAGATGGAATCTTGTAATCCAATTAAGACTCCTATTGAAGCAAGGTTGTGTTTGGATAAGCATGGTAAAGGTGAACTTGTGGATTCTACTTACTTTCGAAGCTTAGTAGGTAGTCTACGTTATTTGACTTCTACTAGACCTGACATTGTGTTTGGAGTTGGACTCATAAGTAGATTTATGGAGACACCTTACCAAGTTCATTTGCAGGCTGCGAAAAGAATTTTGAGATACATCAAAGGTACTCAAAATCATGGTATTTTTTATGCATCTGTTAACAATTGTGATCTGGTTGGCTACACAGATAGTGATTGGGCAGGTGATGTGGAGAAAAGGAAAAGTACTTCTGGCTTTGTGTTTCGCATGGGTTCAGGAGTATTCTCGTGGTCATCGAAAAAACAACAAGTTGCACTTTCAACTGCAGAAGCAGAGTATATAGCAGCGGCATCCAATGCATGCCAAGCTGTTTGGTTACGAAGGTTACTTGATGAGATGAATCATAAGCAAAAATCTCCTACAACAATTTATTGTGACAACAAGTCGGCGATTGCATTGACAAAAAATCTAGTATTTCACGGGAGGAGCAAGCACATCGACATCAAATTTCACTACATACGAGAGCTCGTGGCAAATAAAGAGATAAAGATGGAGTTTTGTCGATCTGAAGATCAAATGGCGGATATATTCACCAAACCATTGAAAGCCGAAGCGTTCTTCAAGCTTAAGAAGTTGATGGGGATTGATTGTTTTGAAAGTTTGAGTTTAAGGGAGGCTGATAGAATTTTAGATATCTAAACTCAAACTTAATTAATCTTAGTGTGGTTGTTGGATTAGTGTGGTTGGTATGCTTAGTGTGGTTGTTGGGTGTTTTATTTATTCTAAATAATTGTGTTGTTACAACTATAAATAGGTCATGATATGTATGCATTTTCATAAGTTCAATTCACTAAATTGAAGTGTTCTTCTTGTTCTTTTTTATTTCATAAGTTTATAATTTGTGTTGTATTTTTGGTTCACCCAAATTTCGATCCAATATTTTGATCCTTTGATAAATTAAATTTTCCTTTTAATTTTTCCAACAATGATCATGTGCCTTCTGACGTGTGTACGTCCCAAGAAATATTGTGGGGACATACGCATGTTTGTCTACTCACGTGCAAACCATGATATGCTCGTTGTGTCAGAAACGAGCGTGATGCTTTGACATTCGTTTCTGACACGACGAGCACAACTTGACAATTAATTAAGGTCATGCACGTTGCGTCAGAGACGATCACATGCCCTATGATCGTTGCGTCAGAAATGAGTTTAGCCTCAAAAGCTCATTACTTTAGGCGCTGGCATAACCGAAAATGCTCGTTGTTTGTCCAACGAGCATTACTAATTTTTTTTCCTCCCCTTAAGAAGATTTGTGGTTTAGGGTTTGGAGAATACGAATTACCACGACGTACGAAGCAGGCCTAAGTGGAGTTCACTTGTAAAGAGTGACTTCTTTTGTAAGTCTTGTTACATTTTTTTCTGAAATTGGAATGCTGTAAGATATAGCTTTAACAATAGTTTGCAATTTCCTAATTCACTCTTACGTACAACAAGTGCAACTCATTAAAAGCTCTGAACACTATTTTTTTAATATAAGTTGATATTAATAAAAAAAAAAAGTCTTTAAATGAAACAAAATCTGGCTTCACTACTAGCCCATGCTAAGGTTATAATTTAGATTTAATCGGACTATTCTAACGATCATACAAATGAGACTAGTGTCACGGGATGATCGGTCGACCGACAAACACACGCGGTCACGCAGCGGAAATTCATATTACCGACTACCCGTGCGGCACTACAGACTCCCTCCTAGTCCATAGTCAGCCTCACAAACCATCTCGGTTCTGCTCTAGACCTTCAGGTCATCTTGCACCGAATATGCACAGCGGAATATCCAACATGAGCCACGCTCATATGCCGGCCTACGAGTCACTTCATCGTGTCCTATGACACTCGTCCAACAGGTAGGATTCACTGTCTCCACAGTACCGGGAAGGTAACCGTGAATAGCCGTCCACCTGGCCAAGCCGACATTACTCGGACTGCCCATACAGTCATAAGCTTCACCTGTCAAGAAGCATAGAGGCTCCAACCAAGCATACGCATATGCGAGGTCCATCCTGGCTACAAGGTTCCCGTATAGCAACATGAGAACGCTAGCCTGCAACTACTAGCATCCAATGATCCAGGCATAGTTCGCCCCTTACTATGCCACACCGTGCTACACCACCCCGGATAGCCCAACACAAAGCATGCTAAGCATATCCATAAGCACACCAAGATATGCATCTCGGATAGCTCGATCCTTCCAAAGAAGCTTCAGGCCAAGCGTACTGTCGACTCGATGTCTAGCACGCATAGGAACCTAAGGCATTCTAGGAATGCCGCTGTACCACCTCCTGCACGTACAGTCCTAAGCCGTCTCCTACGACTAAGGAAACCAACGCATAGCCCTCTAGCTAAGCATGGCTCGGCCCACGGGTTACTCCGTGGAGTTCCCACTTAAGCTTCACCCGAAGGTGAAGCAGGGAGGTCGGGACCCCTCCCTATAATAGACTTATTTACCTTTTCACCCCCGCCAAAAGGAAACATCAATTCATGAGACCAATTATACTCTTTTTCGGCCCATGAAATGAATATACACTTCGCAGCTTCTCCAAGCCTTGAAGCTTCGCCAATCCCTCCGGCTCGCTCCCGAATATTCACAACATAGCACCGCCGTGCTATGAAGCTTCACATAGCCCTCTGGCCCATCCTGCATATTCATCTTGCCCTCCGGCTTAGTCTTGCGTATGCAGGCGCGTGCACCTCCGTGCCACGCATATACAGCTAGCCCACCGGCTAGGTCACGGTCCATGTATAGTCGAAGAAAATGTCCGTGACATTCTCCCCCACTCGCTCGGTCGAATGCCCTCATCGACTAAACTCATGGCACACCTCCAGACTTCATACCAATGCTCCGGTCTCGATCAAGTGCTATCTCTGACTTGACGCCTAGTGCCCAATGCTGCCCCTCTAACCTCTGTCACATACGGAACAACTACACTTCGCCCGACACTCTTGCAGAACTCAGCTCCGGCAACACTGTATACCTCATCTGCTCGACGACACCACCGTGTCTCAAACTTGGCTACACATAGCCTCATACTGTCTCGCAAGACAGGATTCGCAGATCATTCCCAAAGCATCATCTCATATGGCTCACTAGCCTGATACATCCACTGATGTTCAATCCTCTGCAACTGAGCTTCCTCAACTGATTCGGCTCACATGTGTACTTAGTCCTCCCACTAAGCTACACCAATGTGTACTCGGCCCTCCCACCAAGCTACACCTACATGTGTGCTCGATCCCCCCCATCAAGCTACACCTCAATATGCATCCTCTGATGTTAAGCGGTCCACGACTCTTCGTTGCCGCACCTGTAAGCTTCCACAAACTCCATGCAACTCTAGCGCCGCACCAACCGCTGGCTTCGCCCTGAGTTAGCATCTCGATCACAATGTAGCACTCGCCTCGACTACAAGGGATCTTGCCATGTGCATCGCAGTGCAAGCACCGCAACACAACTCATTCGCTCTCCCCCTCCCAAGAAAGCTCCACCACATGAACCTCTGTGCACTCAGTGACCATTCAACCCGCTTGATGGTCGTCTCATTCAGCACTATGCTGTGTTCCAGTACCTCGGTCTACACCTTCACTGCGAACATCTTAACTGGTTCCTCCCAACCTGCATATGTGCATCCCTCTGGACTGCACACCATTATGCACACAACTGGCCTCCGCCAAGCTCTCAAGCTTCAAGTGTACTCTAGTACCTGAGCAACCATGCCTTCACCCCGAGTACTAGTCATCTGAACACATGCGGCTCTTCCCCTGAAGATCGCCTACCATCGCGCCACTGCGCCAACACTGCACTCTCTTGTGCATATACCTTCCTCTGAAGGTTCACTGTTGCACCCCTGTGCTTGTCCCTCCTCTGAAGGATCAACATGCGCCACCGCGCCTCAAATGCACCCTCCGTGCATATACCTTCCACTGAAGGATCTACATTGCACCTCTGTGCTGGCCTTCCTCTGAAGGACCACTCATGCGCCACCGCACCTCAACGCACCTCACTTTGCTGTTCCATAAAGGATTGTGCTGTCTCCAATGCCACTACTCTTGAGCATGGTAGTCTCCTCTGAGAACTACATGGTACCGCACCATTGACACCCTGTCAACATACTCTTGGGTCTGCCCCCTTCAATTGGAGCCATCAAGACACGCACTGAACATGAAAGGTTTTGGATATTCTCGGTTGTGCTCCTCTGAACACTGATCTCTGCAAATACTACTCTTGAGCATACACCCCTTCACATTAACTGCTGTTCAACTCATCCAGACTCACCATTTCTGAATGCACCGTAGCTCGGATATGGTCTTCGCAACGGTTCTGTATAGCTCATAGTGTCGCACCGAGTAAGCTACACGATATCACCACTGTGATCTGAACTCTTCCAGACTACACGTTCCAATGCACTGTAAGCTTAGATGTGATCTCCACCTACAGATGTTGCAGCACGCATCGGCCTCAACCAACACGGTTTACCCACACACAAAGCTCCACGCGAATCTGATCTCTACAGAATCCACGTCTCAAGTGTACTATAAACTTCGATGCTATCTCCGTCCATAGCATATGTAGTCAGTGACCTCGGGCCGACTAAACTACTCCCCAAAGCATACGTGCTCCTGAATATTCACCCGAACTCAGAGGCACATACATCTAGTAACACTCTTGCAACTGGCACCACTGATCTAGCATCAACTGTCCCACATACTGAGCCACATCCCCTACTCCAACACCACTGTGTCTTCCACATAGAGTAATGAACCCATCCATTCATAACCAGCTGACACTACCTTCGATCAAGCATCAGAGATTCATACGCAACACCAAGTTGCACCATCAACACACTCTGACGCAAGCTTCGTCGGAACAGAGGCTGAATATGCCAATCCAACACTAAAACCATACCTGAATATACCGCATATTCAAAATGGCTTCTGCTTGTCTTCAAGGCATCCCTGTACACAGCTCTGCACCCAACACCATGGACCAGAGAATGTATATGCATCAACATTCCAGCTCTGAGTCCTCCGCTCTCTTCGGCTCATCAAATATGTATCTCAAGCATGAGCCAACTCCGTGGAATCAGAGTTGTATATTCAACATCGAGCAACTTCTGCTCTGACACCATCTCATGGGATCAGAGAATATCTATATGCCAATATTTTGGCTCTGATACCATTTGTCACGGGATGATCGGTCGACCGACAAACACACGCGGTCACGCAGAGGAAATTCATATTACCGACTACTCGTGCGGCACTACAGACTCCCTCCTAGTCCATAGTCAGCCTCACAAACCATCTCGGTTCTGCTCTAGACCTTCAGGTCATCTTGCACCGAATATGCACAGCGGAATATCCAACATGAGCCACGCTCATATGCTGGCCTACGAGTCACTTCATCGTGTCCTATGACACTCGTCCAACAGGTAGGATTCACTGTCTCCACAGTATCGGAATGGTAACCGTGAATAGCCGTCCACCTGGCCAAGCCGACATTACTCGGACTGCCCATACAGTCGTAAGCTTCACCTGTCAGGAAGCATAGAGGCTCCAACCAAGCATACGCATATGCGAGGTCCATCCTGGCTATAAGGCTTCTGTATAGCAACATGAGAACGCTAGCCTGCAACTTACTAGCATTCAATGATCCAGGCATAGCTCGCCCCTTACTATGCCACACTGTGCTACACCACCCCGGATAGCTCAACACGAAGCATGCCAAGCATATCCATAAGCTCACCAAGATATGCATCTCGGATAGCTCGATCCTTCCAAGAAGCTTCAGGCCAAGCGTACCGACTACGCATAGGAACCTAGGGCATTCTAGGAAGGCCGCTGTACCACCTCCTGCATGTACAGTCCTAAGCCGTCTCCTACGACTAAGGAAACCAACGCATAGCCCTCTAGCTAAGCATGGCTCGGCCCACGGGTTACTCAGTGGAGTTCCCACTTAAGCTTCACCCGAAGGTGAAGCAGGGAGGTCGGGACCCCTCCCTATAATAGACTTATTTACCTTTTTGCCCCCGCCAAAAGGAAACATCAATTCATGAGACCAATCATACTCTTTTTCGGCCCATGAAATGAATATACACTTCGCAGCTTCTCCAAGCCTTGAAGCTTCGCCAAGCCCTCCGGCTCGCTCCCGAATATTCACAACATAGCACCGCCGTGCTATGAAGCTTCACATAGCCCTCTGGCCCATCCTGCATATTCATGCATATGCACCTCCGTGCATGCATATTCATCTTGCCCTCCGGCTTAGTCTTGTGTATGCAGGCGCGTGCACCTCCGTGCCACGCATATTCAGCTAGCCCACCGGCTAGGTCACGGTCCATGTATAGTCGAAGAAACTGTCCGTGACACTAGTCAACAATAATTAAAAAAAAATCCTACATAGTATGCAAATGAAAATTTTCATACATGAAAATCAGATTTTATTGAGTTCAAATTGTGAATTACAAAACTAGATTTGTATAACAAATATATACATACAAATAAAAACTTGTAAAACTCTATTGTTTTAGGTTTTTACTGCTTCTTCCTTTTTTGACATGATTCTAAGTCAAAATCAACAGAAAAACCAGTCACAAAATAAGATTTGCCCAAAGAAAACATTGACGTATACATATATAAGCAAATTTAAAAATGCAATAGTAACAATATTACACCTTTTAAAGATTAGATTTGCAGATAAACAAAAAAAATTAGATAGTATTCATTAATAATGCGGTATGTTACGCAAAGTTTTGAAAATTTAAAATTACGTGTTTTTTTTACTGCAAAGCTTTGAAATATAAATAACATGCAGTTTTGCAATTCAAAATTTAACGCAAGTAGTTATATAAGGCTTTGCAGTAAAAAGCCATGTAATTTTAAATTTTCAAAACTAAGAACACTATAACTTTGAAGTTGCAAGTAGTTTTGAACTTGCAACTTCAAAATTGCAAGTAGTCTTTGCTCAATCTGTTACACAAAGCTTATTAAAACTTATAAAATAAAAAATTAAATTAAATTAGAGTGGCAAGAAGTGGATCCATATGAAACCTTTCTTCGTATGGTGGCTTGGGCTACGGTCCTCCCAATTTTAATTTCATGATATATAATGTACAAATTTAGAAAACGTCAAAATTATAAATTTTTAACATGGGTATTTGGCCTAACGGTTGTGCAGCCCTCTATGACTTTGGAGGTCTTAGGATCAAAACTCTTGGCAAGTGGTTTGCCATTAGTTTATCCCATGTAATACTTCAATAGCCTTCCGGTGGGGGTTGTGATAGTCCTTCGATGGCGATTACGAAGACAGTGTTTTTGCACTTCTCACATGTCTTTCATGAGGTGCCTTCTTATATATACGAGCCCCCTACACGCGCGAAGTGTGTGAATTGGTTGTCCATCCTCCTCACATGTTGGATGTCCAAACGAGCTATGCGCGTTACCACCCACGCGCACACCCCTACACCCGCTTCAGACGTGACAAACTCATTTTGCCCCCTCACAATAATATGATCTGAACATTGAGGAGATCTTCTATATACAAAATTAAACCTTGAATCAAATTCGAGTGAGCCCTAAAATTGGTGTAAGTGGAGTGTAAACCAAATATGAATAAAATAGATATTGTGTGGGTCCACTGATAATGATGTATAGTCATTTGTGATCTAAACATCGAGGAGATCATCATCCAAAAAAATGAGTCCTTGGATCGACTCCATACGACCCCACTGGAAAGTATAAAAAAATAAGATTGTAGGACACAACCGGTATTTATAAAAAAAATTAAAAAAATAAATAAATAAGGTGAGGACTTTCCTATAGTTGTAGGAACGCCCTCATATTTAGCTTCTCCCCCTGCCTCCTTTTGTCTCTCCATCTCTCTCCTCTCTGTTTAAAAAACTCATTGACTTTGGCAGCTGCAGTCGTTTATGTTGGCTGATGCAGCCCTTATATAGTAAACATGTATCCTGAGCATTAGTCTCCTTAAAAAAAAAAAAAAGTTAAAATTTTAAAGTGGCCTTTTACATATAGCTTTGCAATCTAAGAAGTATGAAATTTTAGATTTTTAAAATCAAAACATTGAAAATTCAAATTTGCAAGTAGTTTTAATAAAACAAAATATTTAACTAAACTTAGTATGCAAATTTTGATTTGCCTATACTTCAAAACAATTATTTTTTCTAAGAAAAAGAAAATATTGTGGACAGATCTTATATCAAATATCTTCACAAATTCATTCTAAATATATAAATTTGATTTGTAGTTTAAAAAATATAACATTTTAAAATTTTAAAATAATAAAATTAACAAAATTTCTCACTCTTCTTTCGTAATGAATTAAAAGCATATTATTTAATAGATAAATCGACTACACATATTTCAACATTGAAAAATGAATAATTAAACCCATATCTTTTTTTTATGTTGGGAGGAAAACGTGCATAAACTTGTCTCCATATGGTTTTTTACAATATTCTCAATTATATGTATTTATATTCTAATAGATTTAGGCTAAGATTTTGAAATGAATAATTATGAGGTGACTAAAATTAAATATCAAAGAATTGATTATAGAAAACACTAAAGCATCATAATACTTTTGTTTTTTGTTTTGCAGTTTTAAAATTATCAAAACTGATATAATTACTTTCTTTCTTCTTTTTTTTCTTTTCCAAGAAAAGAGAATGCGTAAATTAAAATGCGTATATTTGGGTTGGTGATGATTGATGATGAATAGCACTTTCCTATTTATTAATGCTTTATATCATCCATCATACGTGTCAATTTTTTTTTGACAAAAGGAAAGTTCATACGTGTCATTTAAAGGGCAGGTTTCACGACTCTCACTAGATATGCCACTATATTGAATAAATAAAATCAGAGGAATATATTATATATCCCCATCATGTACAACAAGATAATGATATTCAATCGCCACATTGGCCATTGGCCAACCACAAAATACGTACCTTTCCCATCCGGTTACTGTAGAAAAATAATTAATGCTTAATGCTTTGAAGGGTCCATCATCAAGTTTAATACTTTAATCTTGGTTGGTTTGATGATGATGTTGATCATGATTATGATGAGCTGCATCTTTCTACTGTCCCTTATGCTTTGAACGGTCCCACCACATCAATTTGTCGCTTATCTTTAGTTTTTTTTTTTTTTATGAAGTGCACATTGGTTATGTTAGTGCACATTGGTTTTGCTTTAATTTTGTATTATATTGTTTGTCATGGTTAGATTCTCAGTAGATGTAATTATAATATTTTCCCCTAAAAGAATTAAACAATTCTTCTCTAATACAAATAAAATAATATTAAATAACTATATTTTTTTACAATAAAGAAAACAAGCGATGTGCCAATTGATGTGGTCCTACCTTAAATCTACGTCACAAAAAAGAATTGTTTTGTGAAGTCTTGACCTTAAGACGTTACTACTCCAGAATTTCGCATTCTCCCTTCAAACTATATTTCAATTCTCATATTCGTTCATATTTTGGCTCTGTATTTTAGTTACTTAGATTTTGACATAATTGGGCCGCTGTAAACTTTTCCGTGGCTAGCTAAAATTTATTGTTGATCATGGACTGGGCCGTGATAGATGTTAGAAATCATGTTATAAATCTAATTAGTTTTACACCAAATCTCGAATCTCTTTAAAATCTCTATTTAAAATCATCCATCAAAAAAACTATTATTTCTTTCTTATAACTATCACGTGTTGTCAATTCACTGACCTTAAACTTCAATAATTAATAAGGGTCGTTTGTTTCCTCGGAATACCTCATTTTAATTGCATATAAAGGTGAGTGCTTTAATATTTTGACAATAAAATAATCATACAAAACAACAAATCTCAAAAAAATCAATAAAACCTTTTGGACCGACCAGTTTACAAAACTGGTGCCAGATCCTTATGTGGCAGGGTGGGACCCACCACTTTTCTCCTCCCAAAAGTATTATGAAGGGGTTTCCAACTTATGTGGCAGTGGGACCCACCATGCCACATAAGCGTCGGGCATTGGTTTTGTAAGCCCGTCGGTCCAAACAGCAGCGCTGCAAAAAAATACATATATATCTCCACCACCACCAATGTCCCACCACCTCCACCACCTCCCCACTACCATTGGAGGACCAAGCATATGCCTAGTGGGGTAGCTGCTCCACTAAAAAAAGCATGGTTGAAATACTCCCATTAAACTCAATCATTTGGGGCTCACATAAAGAAGACTCGATGGTTGAATTTCGGTGAACAAGTTTTCATTGCTATATCGATCATTATATCCGAATTTCAGAGGACTCTAATTTTAGAATGAACTAGTTTTTAATACAATATAATTTACATAGTAAGGAAATCCTCTACACCAAAACTTAGCTCTTAGATCATCTTCTACTATGTTTGGGGCACAATAATGACATTGGATGGGAAAATATGATTTCTTTAATTTTTTGGAAAAAATAATATATGTTGGGCCTTTTTTTTGGCTCGTGATATATATCGCATATGCAACCAATAAGGGCCACCTAAGTTAAGGGCTACCTGGTGATGTTAAGAGCTACCACGATAAGTCAAATGCCTTTGACTTGTTTTAAAAAACCAACTCATATTTAACTCTAATCCAATTTTTTATTTTTATGTTTCGAAGACCCAATGCCTTTTTTTGAGATTAGGGTATCCGGGCCTCTTCGAGCACCTGACTAGTCACTAGGGTGTGAGCAGACCTCCATATCCACACACAACCGGTTAAAATCTTATTGTGGGAGTGGCCATCAGGAGGATCGATCACTCGACCTCTATTTTGTGAGGTGAGCATCTTGACCACTTAGCCATCCTCTTGATGGTTGAAGACCCAATGCCTTAACCAAACTTGTTTAGTAAAAAAAACTCCTCCATTTTTTGTGTAGTTTATCTCATACCATATAAGATTCCCAAATGTGAGATTCAGTGCTTGTAATGTTGGAGTCGAATGAAGTTAAATGCGTTCTGTGTTATGATGCCGAACAAGGTGCTGGGAAAATTTGTGAGATTGGTAGAGTGAGAAGGAAAGTAATAAAAATAGAAAACCTAGAATCTCTTATTGTTTGATCAAAAGATGATATCTATTATTAAAACACACGTCAAATTCAATCAACTATTATTGACTATTGTTTACCCTAGTGGCCCTTATCGATTGCTTATGCGGAAGATATCACGAGCATTTTTTTTAACCTTAAAAATATGAGATTAACAACTTTTTATAGTTATATTAAAAAATTAATATTTTTGTTCTAAGTATGCCCCCACAAATATGAATTCTTGGCTCCGCCACTATTTACTACCAATGCCATCGCCACTTTACCATTACTCTTGAATATATATATATATACACATATATACATGAATATAATATTAAAAATTAAGTCAAAAAATAAATTTTGAATGGGGGAACAACAGTTTAGTCCTATTTGAAGGGGAATATGATGGTTCAGTCCCAGCTAAAAGTATTATGACAGTTTAGTCCAAAAAGGTGAAAAACCACATATGTACATTTTACTGGACAAAAATACCCAGCAATAAATACACAAGCAGTAAAAGCACCAAATAAATTTTTTATTTTATTTTTAAAACAAAAAATGACATCACTTTTAAAATACAAATCAGTTTTTCATAAAAGTTAAGAGCACCAACTAAAATGAGACCAGTTAACAATATTTTTTTCTTAAAAAAAATATATATATATTACGAAGTATGCAAAATGTGATTTGCAAATTATGCAAAATGTGTTTTGCAAAACAATTATGCAAAATGTTGTTAAAAATATTTTGCATGACTTTAAGCAAAAGAATTGAAGAATTTTAAATGTTTTTATACATATTTAGGTTTAAAACAACATTTATAACTTTCGATCTATATTTTTTCTTAAAAAATACAGCCACAATTTGCATCCATTTATATGCATGCAAAATACAATTTGGATCTACTTAAATGCATGCAAAATAGTTTTTGCAAACGTTTATATGCTTGCAAACACACTATGAAGACATTTAAATGGGTGCAAAACATAATTTGCATCTACTAAAATCCATGCAAAATGGTTTTTGCAAATGTTTATATGTTTGCAAATACACTATAAAGACATTTTAATGCATACAAAAACCATATTGCATATACTAAAATGCATGCAAAATAGTTTTTGCAAACGTTTATATGCTTGCAAACACACTATGAAGACATTTAAATTAATGTATGCAAATTATATTTTGCATGCATTTATGCAAAACACAATTTGCATAGAATTACATGTATATATGCAATAACTCTGGAAATATTTTAAAGTACGCAAATACGGATTTGCATGTCTATCAAAAAAATTAAGAAAAAAGTATTATTGTCTGGTCTAGTTTTGAAGATCTCGTCGAAAGCTTTCTAAAAATATAAATTTTATCAAAATCTGATTTATGGTATATAAGATAAAGCATTTTAAAGATTTAAAACAGAAAATAACAAACTTTTTCTCTTACAACTGTTCCACCTTTAAAAATTAAGAAAGAAGGGTAAAATTAGTAATACATATAAGTAAAACACGCACATAAGTTTCAGCAAAAGACTAAAAGATTGTTATTTGTTAAAAAAGGGACTAAAAATTAAAAAAGAAGTCATCAAAAGATGTTTTAGATAAAAAAAGATATATGGGATTAAACTGTAGTAATACTTGGGAAAAAGGACTATTTGGTCGTTTTGGGCCATTTTGAATTATTTAAAATGAAAAATTTTAAAAATTCGAAGGTATTATAGTCTTTCCAGCAAGATTGTTTTCGAATTCCTATATTTAACCAAACAATAATCAATTACTGAATTAACAACCTAAACAAAACGAATTTTAGGAATTGCAGAAATGAACTCCCATAATATAATTCAATTCCAGCAATTATTTGCATATCAGAATTGAATTGCTAAACACGAAATGGCCCTTAGTTTCTGTTGTAATGATTTAATAATGTGGACAAAATATTTTTGGGTTTTAGTTAAGATTGAGGTAGAGTATTTGGGCTTGGCTTATATTTGGTTGCCTCCTACCTTAGAGCATCTACACCGTCTTAGTGGTGTAAAATGGGTGTGTATATGATAAAAATACACAAAATTAGTTGGGCAAATGTAAAGATGAACTAAGAAATTTATATCTATACTATATTACTATAGCTGAAGCATCTGACGTGGCACATTATTTATCCACGTGGCATACTTAACTCTCATACATCCACATCATATGAAAACTTTCATGTCACCGTCTTAAGCCATAAAGAAACTATCCCATTTAATGATCTCCTATGAATGCATGCTATTTTAGGTAAAATTTTATTCTTATATACTCTTTATTGTCTCAGTAGATACATTCTCACTCAAATTTACTTAAATTAGTTATTAATGCCTACAGTTTCTCCTTCACACTTTAAATATTTTTCCTTAAATTGACCTTCTTAAATATGTGAATCATAAAATTTAAATTATCTCTTCCTAAAATACATTTTTTCTTTCTTTCATATTATTACTACTTACCATATCTATACTATTAGTTAAGCAGATTGTCTTTTTTGTGACTTTTTTACTTTTTGTACCCATTAAAATATAATTTTTTAATAAAGTCTAAGGTAACTTTTGAAGGGTAAAAATGTCATCAATTACCATTCGTAAACCCTATCAAAAAGGGTATTTAAGACTTTTCTCCCTCCCCCACTTTCTCTTTCACAATTTTCTCCCACACTCTTCAAAACTTCCTAAACCTCAATAACCCCAATGATTCTCTCATATCTATCTTTGTACTATATTTAAAACTTCCCAAACCATCCTCGCCAACCCGCCAGGGTCAACTTTATTAGATTTAGGGTTCGAAAAATTAACTCATTTGATGAATGTGTCAGGATTAATTATGGTTAATCAATCTTGATCTGTCAATTCACTAACCTATATAGGGTCGATCCTAATCCTATAACCTGTTAATAGATCTAAATCACTTGTAAAATCCCACCAAAAGGGTGTATGTGGAAACCGTGTGGACTCCACTTAAGGTAGAAAATGTGTGTAATTAGAGGAAGAAAATACTAAGTTTTGGGAATTACTCTAGGTTAGTTTGGAAGGAGATATTTTAAGAAATAAGTTATGGAGGAAATTTTAGAGTTTTGGGAAGAAAAAATAGAAATGGAAAGAGAGAAAGTGTAGTCGATCTCTCCATAGGAGAAGATCGACCCACTCATGCTCAAATAGTTAGGAATCCCATTTTTATACAAAACTTAGAAAACTTACCCTAAATTAAAGGTAGGGTTATTTTTGGTAATTTAGTGAGGTTTGGGATCATCCGAACCGTTGGATCTAATCTAAGGACACTTGTGAACATCTAATGGGTCTCCATAAATTTTAAGAAACTACTTTCACACAAAAGTAAGGGCCACAATGTGGGAGTCGGTTAAGCATAAGGAGGAGGTCGAACTCTCTCTAATCTTTCCCTAAAATTTTGTTATTTAATTAGCTAACCTTCTCACTTGGATAAACTTGAAATACTAGGGTTTCTCATGAAGTAAAAATAGTTTGAACCCTTGGATGGTGAAGAAGTGATCACCACCATCCAAAATTAAGAAGCCCAAACAGTGTAGCTTGTGAGAGTAGTTTTCCTTATCAAAAAGATTTCTAAATCTCTATCTCTGTCAAGGAAATAATTAAGGAGAGTTCTATTTTAGAATTTTCGTGCTAATTAATTACACCAATTTTTGGAAGCCCAAAGCTCTTTAAAAAGATAATTTTTTAAGCCCAAATTACCCCCAATGTTGGTAGGGACCCCAAAGAATAAAATTCCAGGGTTTTTGGGGTATTTTAGTAAGTGTACAATGAGATATTTTCTCATTAATTAAGAAAATGAAAATTAGTTTAAAGATTAAAGAAATTAGACTTTTTAGGATATTTTTTAATTGAGAAAAATCTAGGGGAGATGGGGGGATCAACCATAACCTAGTTGTCCCCCATTCTCTCCAATTTGTTAAGTTTTGTTTCCAAAAAAGAAAAAGGAGAACAGAGGGAGAAAAACGGCAGAAGCTTCAAGGACCTAGTTTGGTGTGTTTTCTTCTTCAAAAACTTAAAAAAAACTCAATGTTCTAAAGCTTAGAGGAAGGGGAAGAAACTAGTGGATCAACCGTCACCAAATCGCGCGGTAAAGGTAAGGAAAACGCGAGTAGTTTGTGAGTATAAATTTATTTTTTTTCCTTTGATTTGAAGTTGAATATATATTCATGAAGGGCTGATTTCCATGAACTAATAAATGTATACATATATACATATAGATGTTACATGTGTTGATATATTTCATGATGTATGAATCCTATGAAAGATAGTGAAGAAATAATCATTCCTCTAATAAGTAATATTGAGAAGTGATGCATGGTTTGATGGTTTATTCCAAACCATGTCCTCCAAGGTGAGGGATTCCTATAGAAGATCGTACGATGTACGATGGAAAGAGAAATCTAAGGATTTAAACAAGAAAAAGAACCAATTGTTCGATCTGAAATCTTCGGTAACGTAGATGATTTTTATTTTGATTTGTTGTTGTTCATTATATGAAATATTTATGTTTGATATGTTGTTTGTACTATGAGGGAGTACATAGGTCTTCGTTGATGATGAAAATGATGACGATGATGGATGGTAGTGATATCGGTGATTATGTAGACCTACCGCCGATTAGACTCATTAAGACTTCCACATGATTGTTGGGAATTAAAGATCTTATAAAGTCAAATGGCTGATGACGTGTTTTTTTTTCGATCAGTGGATTTGTACGTAAGAAGGTTTGAACCCAGGTCATTGGTATTGTCCCCCAACAATGTTATGGCTGACGTGTTGATGGTTGAAGTTCCCCACCGGGTAGGTCTTAGTTGATGATGATGAAGATGCTGATAGATGGTGGTGAATATCATGTGGGTAAGTCTCGGTTGAAGTTCCCCACCGATCACGCATCATCCATTTGTCTTTATAAAGAGAGCGGATCAAGATACATTGTTATTTATACATTAACTATGTGGCCTACATAAAGTTAAACCAATGGATAATATTGGGTGATAATGTTCTTCTCATCATGTTGATCATTCTCACAAACAATTAGCACATTTTAGAACTTGTAATCCCATCATCTAATAATTGGAAATCATTGAAAATCAGTTGTCATTGAGCTACTCATTTTGTCATTGATTTCACCAAATAAATAATCGATACGATGAAGATTATATCCAACTTAAAATGGGTACTTATATTATCTTTATGTGAAACCTATCCCACTCCCCCTTCCCACTTATTGAATTTAAATTTTTTAATCACTTAAGGGATGTATTTTAATGGGATTCGCCAATTTAAATATTGGGAAATGCCAAACGTCGCATAGAACCTACATGATTTTCATACCACAAGACAATTGTATGGCCCTTTTATCTCCTTGTGATTTGAATTGCATCCAGAGTTTATCTTTTTACGAAACTTGAGGTTGTTTCAACCGTCTACCTACCCGATGTATGAAAATCTCGCATATTTTGTGGGATGTCTCGCAAAATTCTTAAAAATTAGCCCCTATATCTGTGCAAGGCACATGGACTTTTAAAAAAAATAAATTTTGAATTTTTTATTAAATATTTAGAAAGTTTAATTGTTTTAGAATTTCAATTACTATAAATTTTTAAAAAGAGAATTTTTAAGGAGAAAGAGATTTATTATAATTAAAAAGTTTAGTTGCTTTAAAATTATAATTACTATAAATTTTTAAAGAGAATTTTTAGGAAAATTTTTTTTTTGAGAGAGTGACACGTGACATAATTTAAGGAGAATGTTTGTGAGCGAGAGACACATGGCTGAGTAGAAAATTTAAGGAGAATGTTTGTGAGAGAGTTATTGCAAAGTTTTTAATGTGACGCACAAGTCTTTATTGCATCCTAGATTTCTAAAATAAAATTACGATTTCTTTTTTTTTTCTTTAAATCAGTGGTTTTTGTAGTGGAAATTTTAAATGGGATCCACCGGCTTTTAGATGGGGATTACCTGGCTTATAAGATGAAATGGGTTCCAAGAAAAGAGTTCTAAAAGGAGAGTAATAAATGAAGGGTAGTATTGGAAGAAAAATATTGATTGAAACTTGGGGGATTTTCAAAATAAAAAAATAGTTTTTAAGGTAAAAGTATTCTATTTACTGTTACTTAACGTGTGCCCTTAGGGAACATGTGAATAAAACCCTTTTCTAATAGTACCCTTTATAATTACTCTCCTTTTATAACTCTTTTCTTGGAACCCATTTCATCTTATAAGCCACGTAATCCCTATCTAAAAACCGGTGGGTCCCATTACATACTTTCTTCCATAAAAACCATTGATTGAAAGAAAATATAAGAAATTGTATTTTTATTTTAGAAATTTCCAAGCTTTTAAGTTTTAACAATTATTTCTTCGAATAATACCCCACTGCTTTGGACCCGTTTTCAATCGTCATTTTATAATATTGTAAGCCATGTAATCTAAACCACGTTATATAATTTTGAAGAGCCATATTTGTGGGTCCTATTAAAAACTTCGCAAAAACTCAAATTGATTTTCTACTAAGAACTAATTTTTAAGAATCGTGCTAAACATCCCATAAATATATGCGATATTTTCATACCTCGTTAGTAGACAGTAAAAACGACCTCAAGTTATTTCATAAAAAGATAAATTATGGGATACAATTAAAATCACGAGAAGATAAAGAGCCATACGATTGTCTTACGGGATGAAAACCCCGTAGGTTATACGGGACGTTTGGGATTTTTCAATTTTTAAATTGGCAAGACCTATTAAAATACGTCCCTCAAGTGATTAAAAAATTCAAATTCAAAAAGTGGGAGGGGGAGTGGGTTAGGTTTCACATAAAGATGATATAAGTACCCATTTTAAGTTAGATATAATCTAAAAGTTTAATTTCACATTTAATAATTAAAAGATTAAATTTTAAATTTACCAATTAAGAGAATAAATTTTAAATTTATCAATTAAGAAATTAAATTTTTAAATAATATTAAAATTTAAAGGCACTTATTAAAGTATTAAATTTTAGTCTAATTTATTTAAGAAAATATATAACTTATGGGTTTAGTGGTTGATCCGTCTAACCCGTGGGATAAAAAAAAGTCAACTTTAATCCTACCTTTTTAGTTGGCGAGTTAAGTTAAGGTCAGACTGGTGGGTCGAAATTGGTGGGAAGGGTCAAGCTAAGTCAAGTCTAAAGTCATCCATTTGAGTTTGTTAGATATTAAGATCGTTAAGGTCCCACAAATCACATGTGGAAAGAAGGTCGGAACAGTTGTGGATCCATATCATCATACATCATAGAATCATAGTCAACACCATTCATCTAGCCATCCATCCATCCATTATGTAGACACCTAAATTTGGTTCACTAAGAGCACCTCAGTGATTCCGTCAAACTAGCCAAACAGAGTCTGAAAACAGAACCCGAAAGAGTCAAAACGAGGCGAAAGAGTTAAGACTTGAGCCAGAGCTTCAGGAACTCCCCACAAACCTCTAAAAACTCTTAACAAAGCTCCACAAACTTCCAAAAACAGACTCGGAAGGTCCGAAAAACACAGACTTAACTCAAGAAAATCCCAAAAATGAACTCGGAACACCCGGAAGACACGAAATGACCCAAAAACCCTATAGGGCCCCACAAACAGGCTAAACCACCTGTGCTAGGAGGCTACCATGTGGCAACCGACCTAGCTCAGATTCTAGGGTCTGGTTCTATAAATAGGAACCCCCTTCCTTCTTCAAAAAGATTCAGAGTTCATATGCATTTGCAACTTCTGAATCTCAAGAAGATTTTTTAGTTTCTCACCATCTCAGAAACACCTTGGAGTTCACTTTGGTCTTAGATCCATTTTCCAATGTCTTTTTTTGAATCTCGAGAAGGTTTTCGTTCAGAGTTCGATCCACTTTTGAATTTCTGAATTTTGTGTATGATTGTCTTTAGGTCACATACACTTTCTAGTTCCAAAGTTCGATAATCTCTTCGAAGGCCACCTGTCTTCCGGATGAGAACAGGAAATTGATTAGGAATCCTTCAGAGATACCTATCAAAACTAAAAAATAAAAGAAATAGTAATGAACCGCTACCCAAATCTCTGGTCAAATCCAAGAAGCGCTCAGGTATATACTCAATACTCTTAAACTCTTTACGATTCCTTGTTCAAAGATAGTGCGTTTAAGCATTGTAATTCTTTTCAAAAAGTAATAAATAGTAAACCTTCAAAACAAAAACTCGTTGTTATTGTCAAAATAATATCAATGTAGCGTGTCTCTGAGGGAGCATGCGTTCTAGATGGCCTCCATAGTATGCTACATAATATTAGATAGTATCCAGGATGGAAACCTTCTCAATTCAAAACGAGGGAGAACTCTACGATTGACAGCATGATCAATTCGTGGAGAGTTCAAGCAAAACCAGCTCGACTCGTCAATATATTCAAAACTCCTTATAATAAGGAGAGAAACATTAAAACTCAGCTCAGGAGGAGGTTTCCTTTAAAAAATCGGCACGACTCGTTAATCAATCTCTTTTCAAAACTCCTTCTAAATAAGGAGAGAAACGAGGGAACTCCGCCCACGAGGAGGTTCCACTTACAAAATCGGCACGACTCGTTAACCATCATCCTCACATGCTCCTTCAAATAAGGATGCATCATTTGTACGACTCATCAATCACAATCCTCTCACGCTCCTTCAAAAAAGAACACAACATCTGAGTTACGACCATTCCCCATGAGACGCTAAGTTCTCTTCAAATGAGGAATAGTTGTAGCCCGACCACTAGTATGGAAAAGTTCTCAAGGTGAGAGATACAAAGATCTCCCAGAGCATGAACAATCCACCTAAGTCCTCCCGAGCACTAAGGCATACAAGCAAGAATAGGTAAAACCACCTTGTTATCTTTATTCGTTGAGATAACAGAAGCAGAGGTCAGATCATTTACACTAATGTACTTATCTTTCCTATTTTATTTTTTTTATGAAAATTGGACTTATTGTTTTCTTTTGCAGGAGAGTTCGTACACTATGTACAATGAGATGAGACATCAACATTGATATTCAATAAAACACCCATTTTACGAAGTAGAAACTGACTAAACGTCAGGCTGTTCTCAGGTGCCTAACACCTTCCTGGCCTATAACCAGGACCCCGTACCTTGAATCTCTACAAAATACATCACAGACTAAGTCAAACTGATAAAGATATTACTTGGTCTCTCTCCAAAGAGACTAGGTAATGCATTTTTGAAAGGTCCATGTTTCATGTTTGTCGAATTTCGTGTCAAAAGTTAACTCAAGATGATCGCTTGTAAATCTGAGTTAGAGTATAGAGAGTCTCAGTTCACATCGGTTGAGAGAGAAGAAATCTACAAAGACTCCGAAGAACTCAATTCAACACCGGAAGACATCCTAGGATGGTAAGAGACTTAGAACACTAAGTACCATAGGTGGTTAGATTGTTAAGAGTGTTTCCCACACTTTTGTTTTTGTTAAAATTATGTTTTAAAAGATAGAAACTGAATCTGGACAGTTTTGGTTTCGAAACCAAGATGCTTGGTTTCGAAACCAACTATAATGATGGTTGCTTTTAAATGGGAAATGTTAGTTTCGAAATTAACCTCAATTTGATTTCGAAACCAAAACTATTGGTTTCGAAACCAAAACTTCATCTATCTTCAGATGAAGTTTGGTTTCGAAACCAAAACTTCATCTATCTTCAGATGAAGTTTGGTTTCGAAACCAAACAGTTTAGTTTCGAAACCAAAACATCATCTATCTTCAGATGAAGTTTGGTTGTGACAAAAACCATCACAGGTCCTTTTTAGTTTCGAAACCAAAGCAGGTCAGTTTCGAAACCACCTGTTGGTTTCGAAACCGACTGGCTTGGTTTCGAAACCATCACCCAGATTCATTTTTGCAAGTGCAATTTTCTGAGCTGTAAAGTAACTTTTTAGCACATTATTGCTCATCTCCCTCTAAGCCTTGTTTCAGGTAGATAATTGAGCGTGGGAAAACATTTCTAAGTGGGATGAGAGGAATGATCTCTCATCTCCAATAATGGTGTCTACCATTAGACCTAGAACTAATAAATTAGTCTAGGATTGAGCTGGATATCTTCACTATAAATAGGGGTTGAATCTTCAGTATTGAGGCAACCATTCACCCCTCACCTCAACAAGCTCTTGAGAGTTTTTCAAACTCGAAATTCTTGTTCTCCAGCTTGTTGAACTTGGTTCAAATCCTTCCCACTTTAATCCAAGAACACTGTTTTTGTGTGCCGGTGGTATTCCGGTGGTGAAGCTTGAAAGTGTCAAGCTAGTGGTGATACTTGAGGAGTCAAGTATTGGTTCATGGTGCGGGACTTGCGGAGGTCAAGTTGGAGACACATCATCGTCTACTAAGAGGCAAATTCGTGGAAGTTCGAATTTGTTGAAGAACTGTACACCGTAGCTGTTGGAGCGTAGAGGGAGTCGTAATTCGTGTCCATCGAGTGATAAATCAGTTTGTAAGTTTTTATTTCTTTTAGTGGATTCTTTTCTGGACTAGGTCCTGGGGTTTTTTCCAGTTTGGGTTTCCTCGTAAACAAAATCTCTTTTGCACATCTTAATATTTGCTATGAGATTGAAATATTCGATTCTTGTTTCCGCATGTTGAGAATCGAATAAGTCAATACTCTTGATTAGAGATTTTAGTTTCACTCTTTATCACCAGTTTAATTTTTAATTGGTAATTGTGTAATCCTTAACTTTAGTCACATTGACATACGGTTATTCCAACTATAACTGTAGGGTATTTAGATTTTCACTTTTTCTAACCAAAACGGACTTGTCACCCTTTGTTCGCACAAAAAATAGAGTGTGAGTACATGTAGGTTTACAATCGCTTGAAGACCCAAAGAGGTTAGCACGAGTCCCTACCTAAATCACAAGAGGTAACCGTTTAGGGATCGCATGAACATAGAAGAGCAGGAGGGGTCCAGTGGTGAAGAAGGTAAGGTCTCGGAATGGTGGACAGCGGGGAAGGAGTTTTGTGTTGGAGCCTTGTGGTTGTGCCAATTGGTGTTTTTGCATGTATCTCTCTGCATGTCCCAAGCCTCTTTTTTCCTCTAGTGTTTGCAACTAAATTTTGTAGATCCATGCCTAGATTGCGTACGAGAGTGGGAAATCTCTAATTTTCTGCCCTTGAAACACTTGGCTTACGTGGATTTGGCAGCTGTCAAAGGCCCCGAGAAGAGAGAGCACGCGGTGCTCATGAGCTGCTTCTCGAGACCCATCCCAGATGATGGTAGCCTCACGCAATCGATGTTTCCAAAATAGTGTTCGGCAGAGATCCCTTTACTCGTGATTGGCTCGTTTAGTGTGCGCCCCGTTCCTCAATGCAGAAGGGGATGTAGATGTCGCCTTCAGATATCATCTGCCTTTGTCTGTCTGGCCGTCCAGACCTTAGACCTTCATTTTTTTCCCCCTTGAGCGAAGGCTTGTGGGAAGGGACAAGGTTCTGCCTGAGCTCGCATTGAGCTTTTGTGTTAAGACCGCTAGGTTCGTAAGTGTGGCTTAGTTGTCGCATCATAAGCTGATGATTTAGTGTCTTCGTGGTTTGGTTGTCACAATGTAGACCAGTGAGAAAGGTGTTAACATGGCTTGATCACCACCTCATACACTGATGAGTGGATGTCCACATGGGTGGACCGAAACCTACCTTATACACCCTTCAAATTCAAGTGGCGACTCTACAACATTGAATAAAGGATGAGACTTTCCTTCCTCTTTTAAAGCGACCAGAAAAACGCGCTTAAAGAAAAGAAGTGAAAAGCATCTACATAATAGACACACACACACAACTTTTTACTTTTGAATCACTATAGAAGAACACTGGCCATCAAAAAGAACCCGCGGCCCCTTTCCCCAAAGAAAGGAGAGGAGGGGCGGGAGCACACTCTCCCCTCGAGCAGGAGGATCCAGGACACGATTGCGGTGGCAGTGGTTAGGCCTACAGAGATAGGCGAGGACACGCAGCATGAGGCAAACCCTTAATCAAGAACGATTTGTACGCCCCAAGTTCTGTCGGCATCCCCAAGCCTTCTCTTTTTGTAAGAGAGAGGCGGGCAAAAAGGGAAGGAAAGGGTCATCGTTCTTTCAAAAGGGCACCTCGGTTATCAACGAGTTCTTCGTGCCTACCATAGTTGTCGGGTGGTTGGTCGAAGGGAGGGGCGCCACACATTATTAGATTATAGTCTTGACCATCATCATGTAATGAATCATGATCATCATCCATCACCATGAACCACGATCAGCATCACAATAATCTATCATTTTCGCCTTTATGCATCATCCATTTGATTTTATAAAATCTACTGTTATTTATCTTAATTAAGCAGTTTAGGGTGGGACACTACAAAAAGGTTGTTGAGGTTTGTAAAAATTTTTTATGTACAAAACACACACCCCCTACACATGAAAAAGAATGAAACGATAGCCACAAGGGTATTATTGGAAGAAAAAAATTGTTAGAAGCTTTAGAGAGTTTTAAAATAAAAATATGTTTTTTTTTGGGTCAGTGGTTTTTATGGAAGAAAGTATTTAATGGGACCCACAGGTTTTTAGATGGGATTACGTGGCTTATAAGATGAAATAGTTTATAAGAAAATAGTATCCAAAAGGGCACTAATTATGAGGTTACTATTGGAAGAAAAATATTGTTAAACTCTTGGGGGATTCTCAAATTAAAATTACGGTTTTCAAGGTTAAAGTACTATAATTGCAAACAACCGCTTGCTCAGCCGGTTTGCGTCCCTCCCTATGACATAGGAGGTTGTCGGTTCAATCCTTGCAGGCAGTGGGTCCACAAAGTTTCGTCCATGTAATAAATTATGTTGGAGTTTGTGTCTTCTCTTCATTTATGGTGGCGAGTTTCTCTCCGTCTGTAATGACGACTTCTCTTCATCTGTGGTGGCAACTTTGTTGATGATCTTGGCGGTGTCTCTATGCTTCTCTCACACCCATTGGTAATTAGCGCGGTGTATCTTCGCCTTGTCATTGTAATTCGGGCAATAGTCCCTTATACCAAAAAAACTAAAAGTATTGTAATTACTGTTAGTTAACATGTGCCCTAACAAAACCAAGAAAAAAAAAGTGCGTCTGTCTCTTCCAATCAAACTGTCTAAAAATAATTAATGTTTATGGTATAATCCCAAAGATTGTATCCGAAAAATTAAATAAAAATTAAAAAAAATAGAATATGAGAATAAGAATGATAAGATTCAGGCTAATCAGGAGCTCGTGACCTCAAGATTTAGGGCTAATTGATGAGCCCACGACCTCCAACAAACACAAATGTGTATACTATTTTTCAATAATTTTCTTCATATCTTTTTATTAATCTTAAACTCTTTCAATAGAGTTACAAACGTACACCCTCATAAACTCCTACATAATAGGACCAACAACTACAAGATAATGCCTACAAAATAGGACTAACAATTTTAATTTAAAATTTAATCTTTTAATTAACTTGCAGCAACTTATTATTACATTATCATAACAATAACTATTATAAATAATAAATAATAAAATATAAAATCTAGGATCGTATCAGCTTATGCTTTGAAGGGTCAAATTCAATGGCTTCCCTTAAGTCAATTAGTGTTCCATCACTCACATTTAATATTTTAGCAAGCTCCACTTCATCATTTTCATCTAAATTATAAATTTGATCTAAAAAGGCATTCGGACCAATATGATGATGAGATCTTCTTAGAGGGGACCACTATCTCTAAGTCATGAGACTCAAAAATATTATTTTCAGGACAAACATATTCCTCTAACATCATATCCTCCTCATCATAATAACATGGATATGTTACACTATCTAAGACTCTAGTGTCACCAGTCCATACTTCATCCTCTGGAATAAGTGAATAATCATTAATATGATTGAGAGTGTGACTGAAAAAAATAAATTGAAAGTTAAGTTGATTAGGTGTAACAATCTTTATTTCCTCACAACATCATTTCTTATTTCCTTCATTCATCTTCTTTTCAATTTCCTCTAAAATTATGTCTATGTTTTTACTTGTTTCACTTTGGACACAAGTATTGTTCATGTCCAATAATTCATTTATAATTCTATTTGTCCCTTCACTTGTTTCACTTTGTGGTTGTACAGACTGTGTGAATCGAGTTGTATGATGATAAAAAAATTGTTATTTTCCCGCAAAGATGATGATGATGTGGATGGGTTGCAATAAAATTTCTCACTGCCCCATTGTGGTGACTGATACATTTTTTAAATAACCATTGAAATTTCTGTAATATGGCTCAAAACCTTCACAAGGTTGATGAAGATCTCAATAACTTTCAACAGTGTAATTTCGTATGGATTCCTCATAAAATGGAGTATATCCTTATGCAAGTTCTCCCAAAGATCTCGTTGGAGATTTTTCTTCCTGATTATTTTGATACCAACTTTCTATTCTTTTTAAAATTAAAAAAAAATCATAGATTCTACAAAACTTAAATAAAAAAATATTTTACAACAAATTTTTGCACACAATCGACTCAACCAAAACAAACCTAACCTTCTAGCATTCAAATGCATAATGGCTTACCTAAAACTGAGAGCAAGATCCTTGAAAAATATTTCTTGGAGTCTTCTCTTTCTTTTTTAAACTAGCTCCTATTCCTTTTAAAGGCAATCTCTAGTTGCTAACCTAGCAACTCCTTCAAAGTAGTCGATTAGTTGAATTCTAAAAAAATCGATAAGCTTGAAGAAGCTTTTGGTACCCATCTCTTAGGACAGTTCTCTTTCTCAGAGCGTCCTTTTTTAAGAACTTCCTTGATCACTAGCGATTCAGAGTATGTTAAGTAACAATGGAGTTGTTTTTCCCTTAAAAATTTTCCTAAGGGCTCGAAACCTTAGGGGTCTACTTCCTAGTCCATATTTTAGGCTTAGGATCGCGTTAAGTTTTGATTTTCCTACTTTTGGCAAAAGAATCCAGCGATGAAATCCGGTTCTTATCTTTTTGGGTCCAATTTTGCCCTTTACTAAGAAAAGCAATAAATTTTTTTGAATTTGCAATCAATTACTCAAACAAAGGCATTCAAAAAACCTGTTGGCAGGGGATTCACAGGCTGATCAAAGATACTTACTGCCTGTTCGAGACGGGAGTTGATCAAGTTGAGTCGACCAAGGCCACCAGATTTCAAGATCTAGTGTACAAACAAGAGGGGCCAAAAATAATTACAGAAAAAGGGTCTTTTCTAAAATATTAAAATCCTAAGCAGCTGCCCGATAGAAATTAGGTTTTCAAAATTGCCGTGATAAAATTAGATAATTGTGACCTAATAACTATTTTTGGACTGGTCTTTTGCAACCATTCTCTGCTATGTTTCTCCTTCCCTATGTTACAAATGGTGCTCTTTTTAAAAGAGTCAAAACTTATGTTTTACAAGCTAAAAAATCTAAATACATTGTTCTAAAAAAAAATTAAAGGAAATAAAACAAAGAAAATTTGCTTGTTCTTGCACTTTAATTCTTTTTCTACTTTAACCTATACACCAAAAATACCAAAACCAAGCGTAAAATCTAATAAAAATAAAATCTATTTTTTGTGTTTTTTTTTTAATAAATGAAAAAATTAACTAATCTAAACCAAAGTTACCCTAATTAAACTAAAAATACTTGTAATTAAGGAACATGTAATTAATAATTTAATTAAAAGCTAACTACACTGATTGAGATTTTAGATTGATTTTGAGATTTTGAATAAAAATAAATAAAAATCCCAAAAACTTACTGCAATTATGAGAAAACTAGGAATTTAGATTTCAGTTATATTCATACCAATAATCTAAACCTCTATCTCTAATCTTTCTTCAAATATAACTCAAACCTAAACAAATTAATGTCATGGGTTCAGAAGGTATTTTCATTAAAATTCTATCTTGGATAATAAAAAATGATAGGATTCTCTTCACTTTAAAAAATGACAACTCCAATAATTAATTGTCAAAGCTAAGCATATAATATCAAAATAAATTTTAAGCATATTATATCAAATCCAAACACAATTAATAAAGGTATATCTACTAATTTCGTTAAAAAGCCAAAGTGTAGTAAATAAATACTATGAGAAGATGAATTGTTTTTGCTAAAAATAATTGTTAAGAAAGATTAAGATTGAAATTAGATATCATATATTGCATACATGTAGCTTCATCTTAAATCCTAGAGAGGAAGTTGGCTATTCATAGATGTAGAGAGAGATAAATTGAAATGACATTGTTTAATTGATTTAAAAAAAAACACAAATTACAAGAGTAGAAAATAGTCTTCTTCAACACCCTTTACATCTGTTTTTTCTTCTCTTCCCAATTATAACTTTCTTTCACTTTACAATAACACTCTCAATAGTAGTTCACAATATCTCTTAAGCCTTTTTCTTTCACCTCTTTAAATAGCTTTCCTCACATATAGTTTTCTTGATTTGAGTATCTTTTAGCCACATCAAATATCTTCAAGAGGAAAATCTGAGAAATCAACCCCACAATTAAGACAATAAGAAATGGTAATAAGGTAGGGAATAGGAAGGTGATGCTTTCTTTTAACAATAAAAAAGAAATACCTTAGGTTAAGTTGGAATGGATGTGGATGGTGGATTTATTTCCAAAGAATAGTGGGCCAAATTGAGACTAAATAAACAAACATAATCAATTTAATAGTGACCAAAATTAGTCTCCTAATATGGTTCAATTCGATTGATTTGGAGAATAAATAGTGGGGTCTACCAAATATAAGGAGAGACAAAGAGGAAATTGATAATTTAATTTTCAAATGATAAGGTGATCTGCCAAAAATTGGTTTGGTGGGTCCCTCACTCGAATTCTACGAATTAATGTTTTGATTGACATCATACTGATGTCATCCAACTTTCTTTAATTTTGCAACTAAATCATGCTCTTACACGTACAACACATTTACTTATGTTGGTGGCCCGACTACCAACACTACAAGAAATTTGACTTTTAGGGGGGTTTATCGCCAGTAAAACCAAAATATTAGCTGGTAAAAATTTTACCGGTGACCAGTATCGGTTGTCGGATTGGTGGCTGAAGGTCTCGTCGCCAAATCTGTTAACGACAGAAAATTGGCTGCCAGTAAATCTAATTACATTTAGCGACATGATTTGGCTGCCACTAAACTGTTGATATTGTCAAACATATGTTAAAATGACTGAAATGGTGTGAAATATCACCTATTCCTAAGTTTATGTCTTAACCAATAAACACTAATCTAGGTGTATATGGAAGGGGGATCAATATCTACCTATTTAAAGTTTAATTCACAATGAGTTCATAATCAGTATAAATTAAAACAAACAAGTATTGACTTATTCGATTCTCGAATGCGGAATTAAGAGAGAATCGAATATTTCAATTTTGTACAAAAATCATTATAAATATAAGCATTCAACACAAATACTTTTTGTTGAGGGGGAAAAACCTAACGGAAAAAACCACGAGACCTAGTCCAGAAATTATCACTAAGAGTTATGAGAAATCTTACAACCATTCAAATTGACAACAAGAATCCCTAAGGCAAACTCGACCGGTCTTTCTCCACGACCCGAATCCATAAATTGCCTCTTCAATGATATGTGCGTCTCCAACTTGGAATCCACCAAGCCCCGTACTTGTTAGCTTGAATCCACAAGGCTCTTGTACGCCTCCAACTCGAAATCCACCAAGCCTCGTACTTGTATGCTTGAATCCACAAGCCTGCACCTCGCTATTACTCCACCGACGAACTCACCGGAACTCCACTGGTGACTGTAATGGTGTTTGAAGATTTGGTGTTTCTTCAACACTCTATGGCTCTCATGCTAGAATGATATGCAATTCTAGCTAAAATGAAAAGCCCTATGTGGGAAGAACAAAATCAACTTTTTTGAAGAAGTTAGCTCAATCTCTCTCAAGATCTTGAAGCCCTAGCTATTTGGAGAAGATGACTACAAGGAGTCTCTCAATGGTTTCTCAGTCTAATCTCTCTAACTCTCTTCTTCTTAGATGCATAACCTAAAATGGTTTGCTTCTCTTCTATATATAGATAAGGACCCAAAAGTTAAAGTTTTTAAGGTCAAAAGACCAAAAGGGTATGAGGCCCTAGGTCTAAAAATTGCGCAACCCAGAAACAGGCGCAGGAGTATCGATAGTCCTGTTGAGAAGTATCGATACTAGCCTGATCTGTAGTCGACAGATTAGAGGAGTATCGATAGTCCTGTTGAGGAGTATCGATTCTGAGGAGTATCGTTAGTATACTGGCAGTGTAGTATCGATACTGACCCCAGACAAGGTGAGTATCGATTCCAGCCTAGCCTGACTTACAAGCTAGGTCAGTATCAATACCACCTTCACAGGGTATCGATACCACCCTGCCCATAAGCTAGAAAAGCCTCTAAAATGTGTCTAAATGGGTTCTAAATTCATCCTAGCTTATTTGGCTAAGTCCTAATGCATTCTAACCACCTATGAGTGATAAACAAGGTCACTTATCGACGGTGGAGAGTTCCGGTGGCGAGTTTGAGTCCGATGGCATGCTTTCTCTTCGATCTTCGATTAAGTGTGAGTTTGCACGAAGGATACAACCTAACTCTAACTCAAACATGGACTTACAATTGAGTTCATTGTGTCACCATGAACATTGACAAACCCTAAGGGACCTTTCAATCTCCCTATTTCTCAATTTCATAACAAAACCCCATACAGAATAAACAATAGACACAAGGAAACTTCTGCAAAATCACACAAGAGTCATTAAGGCATCATAGTATAAGTAGGAAACATTAACCTTGAGTTTCTTGAAACTCCCCTATCTTATACCACTCCCCCGTAATAACTTCTCCCCCTTTTTGTAATGAAATCGACAAAGACCCGAGGGGAAAGAGGAGAGGAGCATAAGACGGGAGGTTCACCATGCCACAAGTTATGAAATATGCAATAATAAGCAAAACTTGAAGCCAGGGAAGATTGCATGCATCAAAAGACATTTCAGATTCATTCATTCAAAATAGAACAAGTTTACAAGCGATAGAAATGAGTGATTGCATGCATCTTTTCTGGAGTCAAAAGATGAACCAGACCCGATAAGACAAAAAAAATTGATCGGGAAAAGAAAGGTGTGGTTCAACACAATTCCTCGAAGGACAGAAAAAAATGAGGTCAGTCACCGACTCAAGTTTGCTCATATTATAAAGAGCCTCTGGGGTGACTATAATAACCTTACTCAAGATAAAATATATGAAAGTAAAGACGACAGAGTCAACAACATGCATATTTTCTTAGAACAGTTGTCTATCCTAGGGTAGGCCATCCTTGTTCCTTCTAAAAGGACGAGGCCAAAGACACACACAAGAGAATCTCGAATGTCACTCAAACCCATGCGTTAAAAATGAACCTTTTCAAAAACGTATCAGAGTAAAAGTTCTCTCCGGATACAAGCTAAGAGTTTTTCAAACAATCTGTTATGGAAACCACTTTTCCAACAAAAACTCCCCTTAAATCGAATCATCCAAAACGTTTTCAATAGAAGACAATAAGATTTGATAAAAACACACTGACAAACTGCTTTATAATGAACATAAGTGTCAAGATTTAATCCCAACCACGTGAGAAACAGTCACTGTGAGCCATACGATGAATCAAGACCATCAAGATAAGAAAATTTATACAAGTTCATGAAAACATCATAAGTAACTGGTTTTCAAGAAGATATTCAAACATAAACAATGAAAACATAAGTTGAGTTGACCACAGAGTTCATCGAACAATGGAACGAGTGTGTGTGCAAGTGATGATGTCACAAAATGTGAAAAGATCTTTAAAAGTTGATAAACATTAAGATTATACTCTCTCTTCACTATTCTAAACCACACTGGTATGGATGACGAATCACAATGCACGTTACAAGTAGTTCAAGACCAACATGTTAGGGCATTTCCATGAAGGTGTATTTTAGAATACAAATAGCCCAAGAGTATGTGTCATGACTCATCAAGTCTACCTGAGAGTTAATTATTGATTGATTTGCTCTCAAGGCATCGAGACTTATTATGTGGTCACACTACGAACTATCATGCCACCAAGCTCAAAATCTTTTACGAGAGCTTACTCTTTACGTGGCTCCACCAAGCTCAAAATCTTTTACGAGAGCTTACTCTTTAGGTGGTACACCGAGTTTAAATTTTTTTACAAGAACTCACTCTTGAGGTGTATAGTAGAAAAATATATTATCAATAAAGTACAAGTGCTATGATAGCTCGTCCATGCTAGTTTGGTTCGAAATAGTTCGAGAGAAGTAACGAACATACAAACTAGGATCAACCCACACACATTCAATCAAACACAAGATACAGACATAGGTTCAGAAAAGTTCGAGTGAAATATGCGAAGCAAGGAACTTAAGATCTCAGAGTCTATCATCTAAAGATATTCAAAAAAATCCAAAAACTCATGATCTCAAGAGCAAGTGATCAAAAACCTTATCTAAGATATTCAAGATGCATAAGGAGAAGATCACAGTAAAGACACACAAGTCAAAACTAAATCAAAACACAAATGATCTGTGTGCAAAGCAAAGATACTACAGGAGAAAACATGCATAGATGCCATAAAATTTCAAAAACACGAAGTATCACAAAATTCTGTCTAGAATGCGAGAAAATTGATGTTGTGCAATGTAATGCAAACTAGAAGAAACACACTCAACTAACTATTACGAGAAAGAGACAGGTAACAACAAGGGTAGGAGAGTGAAACAGGATATCCTTCTAAGAATATCAAAAATCAAAGAATTCAGGGACTAGGAGAGGATATCAATAACTAGCTTATCATTAGGCACATACTCATAATGAATCACCTTCTCTTCAACTAAGTCACGGAAAGAGGTGAAACCTAATATCTATGTGCTCAGTTCTAGAGTGTTGAATATGGATTATGGTGATATCAAAAGTACAGTGTTATCACAACAAACAATTATAGTGGCATGCTCAAAACTTTAATTAATAAGCATATGTAACATCCAAAATAATTGAGTGAAACACAAACCTGTCGCGATATCCTCTGCCTCGGTTGTGGATAATGATTAAGAATCTTGCTTCTTGCTCTTTTTGTCATCCACATTTCTGGCCTAACCCACACAAGATAAGGCATAAATCTCAAAGTTGATGTCCTTGGTGTACCATAGTCCATATTCGAGAGATCCCTTTGCATTCGAGTCTTATTTTGTCAATTTCAAACAAAACCTATTCATAAGACGCAATGAAAGGTAAACACTCCCAAATAGAATAGAGACATTAAACTCTAGGAGGTGTCTTTTACTTGTTTTCTTCACATTTCTACAAAACACATCAAGGAACCATGGAAGTTATGACTACAAATAGAACAATAAGCTTACTCTCCCCCTTGATGAGTTCTACAAGAATCTCTCCCCCTATGTGATATATCTTCTATTACATAGTAGACCCCTTGTAGAGTCGAGAACACACAATTATCCGCTTTTTATCACACATAGACAAAGGATAGAGACATAAAAGATACAAGGATAAACAGAGAAAGATAATGCAAGATAACACATACAAAACAATCGACCATCAAAATAAATATCTAACTAGCTTTCGTATTTGCGCCAAAGATAACAAGTAGATAGTTAGATAAACAATAAATAAGTATGGTGGAAGGTAAGTACATGACAAGTCACACACTCCAAAATTTATCAAATCTAAATGAGGTGAATAAGAGCTATGATAAGAAATAGAAGTACGGTGTGTGAAACTATCCAGGCTTCAAAAACCAATGGATAAGATGCATATTGTTATATAAGTTAGATATCAACATAATACATACTAAAGAACATACATGCACAAATATATACAATAACACACTCTTAACCAGACCATTAACAAGATTGAATCTTAAAGCTAGTCTGGTTCTACATTCATCAACACTCGACCCAGAGACATTCAAGAGTAATATAAGGAAGAGTGAGAATACAAACCTGAAGAAAGTATTCTGCTTGATGTGGTTGACCATCAGTAGTCACCACTTGTGCAGTACCCTATTTCTTATTCAATATTGATAACGAAATAAGATAACAAACATAGAAAAATACACACATGTTGCCAAAAAAGTTTGCAAAAAAGGTTAAACATGGTGTAAGGTATGATACTTGGTAGATATAAAGTTGTGTTCATATGCAATAGACGTTTTCTACAAGTACATACTTCATAAACTTGAATGCATATAATAACAAAGTGCAGACTAGTATAACACCCACTCAACTTCTCTAACAAAAAATCCGTAATCAATGCAGAAGGGAGGAGTGAGAGTGCTAAACATGATTCATGATGAAGCATAAAAGTAGGACATAACACAATGAATACACAAAGTGACATGCACACAGTAAGCATTATGCGTAGGATTCATCCAAGAATAACAAAAACCTTAAACCTGCCGAGGACTATTCTTTCTCAACCATGGACAATGATTGAGAGACAACTCTTTACGCTACTTATCATCCATATACTCAGCATACCTTGGATCAAAGATGAAACAATCATTGAGGTTCTTTGCCCTATTCAAAACTTTGATTCTTCTTAGAAAACCTATGCACCATCACAAGAAATTCAGCAAAAGAGTTCTCTCGAATGGAAGCTACCCATGTGAACCGAGAGAAACTAATGACCATAGTCAAAAGAAACCATTTTAACTCATATGGACAAGTAATAAAAAACCAAACACCTTGAGAGGGATTCAAAGATATTAGTTGGCTCGAAATCAATTGAGACAGCAAGCAAAATATACAGTATCTACAACTTGTTACCTTATTCGATTCCAATAGTTGCATCCCCACTAATATCATTGGGGATGTGGAGTATTGCCCCTTGAGTTGACAGGTGTTCAATGTTGTCAACTCGTTTCTTCACCCACACCAACTTCTCTATCTTCTTCGGTATTTCAACCTTTGGTTTGGGTATAGTGGCTTGCTTCACCTTGGTCTTCTTGCCCTGCCTCTTGACATACGGTCTCTTACCATATGTTTTTCTACTGCTGTTGGGATTTGCAAGTCTCCCAATCTCTCCAGTCAAAGCCCTTGCTTTACCTTGAAGTTGTTTGAACTTCTTGAGCAAGTATTTTTCTCTTTGAGAACGGTAGAGGTCTTCCAAGTAGAATTTGCAAGTATTTTGTAAGTGACCTTGATATCCATAATAGGAGCATGTGTGGATACTTTGAGGCAATTTCATATATCTCTTGGCTTGGCTTGTGGCTTCGCAACCTTTTTTGGAGCTTGTTGCTTGCCAACTTTCTTTGGAGCTTGTTCGTTGGCTTGCTTAACTGCTCTCTTTTGGGGAGAAGGAGGAGTGTTAGCTTTCGCAAAGGTCGTTGAAATTGATGTGCTAGCAACCTTACTTGGATCAAACCCGAGTCCCTTTTTGTCACCCGAATTCTTCAATCATTTCAACATTGACACAAGGTTATTCGACCTGTGATTGAATTTAAAGAGCATCTCTTTAGACTCTTTCAACTCTTCCTTCACTCTCTTCATCTCATCAAGGAGAGATGTGACTCTCTCATTTGCCACCACAAGTTCATTCTTGAGAAACTTAAATTCTTTTTCTTTCCCTTCAAGAATCTCATTACCTTTCACCTCTCTATTGGAGGCATGTGAAGTAGTGAAGGCAACATAGTTTATTTTCGTCGCTTCTTCACTATTATGAGAAGAGTTGAATTCCGACGATGAATCATCAAAAGTAACATTCATCGCTTTTTTGCCCCTAGAATCTCCAAAGCTTCTCTTGTTTGGGCAAATGTTTGCCATGTGTCCAAATCCTTGACACTTGAAACATTGAACCTCATCACTCTTCTTCTTCTCAAACCTTTCTTCATCATGTTTGGACTTGGAGAAGGAAGAGTTCTTCTTGTCGAATTCTTGAGATCCTCATTTCTTCTTTTTCATGTGTTTCATGACCTTCTTTGTGAGGATAGCAATTTTTTCATCACTTGAGTCATCGGAGGATTTCTCATTTGACTTACTAGCTTTCTTGACGGCCTTAAAGGCTATATTCTCAGACTTCTTTGAAGAGTGGAAGTTTGACTCAAATGTCCAGAGATTTCTTACAAGTTCCTCACGTGGAAGAGCATCAATATCTTTACTCTCCTCAATAGTCGTAACCTTGGCTTCAAATCTCTTGGAGAGATCTCAAGACCTTACGGACTATGTTGGAGTTAGAAATAGTATCTCCTAAGGCAAATGCATTGTTTACAATCTCACCAAGTTTGCCATAGAACTCGTTGAAGTTCTTATTCTCTTCCATTCGAAGAAATACTAACATTAAGTTGTCAACATTTGCAACTTTGACGGTCCAGGTACCTTCATGTGTGACCTCTAATTTGGTCCATGCATCTTTTGCCACAAGGCAATTAGATATGCTTCTAAACTCATCGGCCGTAACCGCATTAAAGATGGCATTCAGACCTTGACTGTTATATTTGGCCTTAGAAATATCATCCTTGCTCCTTTCATCCCTCGGTTTGGGACTACTCACAGTAACGCCATCAATTCTGGCAATCGTGGTTGGAGGGGAGCAACCATCTTCTACAGCTATCCAAACTCTTTCATCTATAGAGCTTAAGAAGGCCCTCATGCGTGCTTTCCAATATGCATAATTTCTTCCCTTGAATAATGGAGGTCTATTCACGGAACTTCCTTCCATATTTAGCTATAAGGATCTCACCGGGATGCAAAGCCTTAAATGGTGAATTATGCTCTAATACCAATTGAAATATCACCTATTCCGAAGTTTATGTCTTAACCAATAAACACTAATCTAGGTGTATATGGAAGGGGGATCAATATCTAACTATTTAAAGTTTAATACACAATGAGTTCATAATCAGTAGAAATTGAAACAAACAAGTATTGACTTATTCGATTCTTGAATGCGGAATTAAGAGAGAATCGAATATTTCAATCTCGTACAAAAATCATTCATACATATAAGCATTCAACACAAATGATTTTTGTTGACGAGGAAAAACCTAACGGAAAAAACCCCGGGACCTAGTCAGAAATTATCACTAAGAGTTATGAGAAATCTTACAACTGTTCAAATTGACAACAAGAATCCCATATGCCAACTCGACCGGTCTTTCTCCACGACCCGAATCCACAAATCGCCTCTTCAATGATATGTGCGTCTCTAACTCGGAATCCACCAGTCCCGCACTTGTTAGCTTGAATCCACAAGCCTTTTGTACGCCTCCAACTCAGAATCCACCAAGCCTCGTACTTGTATGCTTGAATCCACAAGCCTGCACCTCGTCGGAACTCTACCGATGAACTCACTAGAACTCCACCAGTGACTGTAATGGTGTTTGAAGATTCGGTGTTTCTTCAATACTCTATGGCTCTCATGCTAGAATGATATGCAAAATCTAGCTAAAATGAAAAGCCCTATGAGAGTATAACAAAATCAACTCTCTTGAAGAAGTTAGCTCAATCTCTCTCAAGATCTTGAAGCTCTAGCTATTTGGAGAAGATGACTACAAGGAGTCTCTCAAAAGTTTCTCACTCTAAGCTCTCTAACTCTCTTCTTCTTAGATGCATAACCTAAAATGGTTTGCTTCTCTTCTATATATAGAGAAGGACCCAAAAGCTAAAGTTTTTAAGGTCAAAAGACCAAAAGGGTATGGGGACCTAGGTCTAAAAATCGCGCAACCCAGAAATAGGTGCAGCAGTATCGATAGTCCTGTTGAGGAGTATCGATACTAGCCTGATCTGTAGTCGACAGATCAGATGTTTATCGACAGTTCTATTGAGGTGTATCGATACTAGAGGAGTATCGGTAGTCTTTTGAGCAGTATCGATACTGGCAGTGTAGTATCGATACTGACCCCAGACAAGGTGAGTATCGATACCAGCCTAGCCTGACTTACAGGCTGGGTCAGTATCGATACCACCTTCCGAGGGTATCGATACCACCCTGCCATAAGCTAGAAAAGCCTCTAAAATGTGTCTAAATGGGTTCTAAATTTATCCTAGCTTATGTAGCTAAGTCCTAATGCATTCTAACCACCTATGAGTGATAAACAAGGTCACTTACCAACGCGTGGAAAGTTCCTGTTGTGAGTTTGAGTCTGATGACGTGCTTTCGCTTCGATCTTCGATAAAGTGTGAGTTTGCACGAAGGATACAATCTAACTCTAACTGAAGCATGGCCTTACAATTGAGTTCATTGTCTCACTATGAACATTGAGAAACCCAAAGGGACCTTTCATGGTGGTCGATTAAATAAACTACCAATGGTCAAAAGCCACCACTAAAAGTACTTTTACCGATGAAATATGTGGCCTCCTCTAATGTTTTTTACCGACGATTGTCGGCCGCCACTAAAATATCCTTTACCTATGGTGAAGGCCTCTGCGACTAAATAATATTTACCGACCACTAATCTGGAAGCCGCTAATAACTATGTAGTGGCAGATATTGGCCACCACTAAAACATTCTTTACCATCGACTTAGTGGCCGCCTCTAATTTATGTGGTCGTTGAGAGCATTCTTTACCAATGAATCTCTTTGTCGCCGGTAATATGCATTTTTTTTAGTAAATAAATTTACCCAAATTTGTCAGGTCAACTAGAAACAACCTAAGAGATGAAATAAGAATCACAAGCACATAACATCATCAAATTCTAAAGTCCCAACATTTCCATTAAGTTCAAAAACATCATGAGTATTCATTTGAATTAAACAAAAGAAATAGTCATCTTTCCAATAAAAAAAAAATCTTATATATGCTAGTTGTAGCAAAACAAAACAAGCCAAAAAAAAGCCAAATACTCCTTGTTGTCTAGACCTTTCTCTACATCACCACCAACAAAATCTTCTTATCAAATGACTTCCCAAGTTCCAATCCTGCAAAGACAAAACAAAATTAAATATCAAAGAGAATTTTAGACTTTAGTCCCAGATACATGTTCTAATTAGGGGTTAGTCCCTTTTTTTTTCAGACTTTTGACATTACTCCTACTTCCTTTTACTAGATGTTAAGTGGCGTGTGTGTGTGCAATATGTGTGCAACTTTAACAAATTTACCCCTCACGTGTTGAGCACGTGAGAGACTTAAGTTCTCTTTATTTTTTTTCCAAATTACCTCTCATTTCATCTAACGGCTAGGGTATAGCAGAAGAATCAATGTGATCCAATGATTACAATCTAACCCAAATTATGACTATTTTTCTAACGGTCATCTTCTTCCCGAAACCCTATATAACATACCTCAAAAACCTCACTCAAATCTATGAAAGAAAACTCTAAAAACAAACTAAATCAGTAAAGTGGTTGAAGAAGATTGAAGGTTCTTCTTTTTTCAAACATCTCTCTTATTTTTTCTTATTACCCTAAAGTCATTTCTCAAGTGATAAGAATGGGTGGTGGTGGAGATTCAAGCTTATGCTCAAAGGTATGTAATGGGTTATCGTTCCTTTTCATCAAGTAGACCCTAGTTTTTAGTTAGTTTTAGTCGTTTCACCATTAATGAAGGTGGAGCTCGCAGGAGGGACTTAACCCTAATTTTACTATATACAAAAGGGACCTAAGTCTTATTATTGTATTAACAGTAGGGAGTTATGTTGTATTATAAAATCCGTATTAAACTTGTTTCTAATCTCCATGTTAGTTTACTTTCTCAGTGTCAAGCTGCGGAAGCCGTGTGCCAAGTATGCAAGATGATCTCACACCTTCCTCTTTGCCTATTTATTTACACAGAGTGCAAGTGAAAAGAGTGCCATGGTATTCGGAAGTTGATGATCTCTGGTATTAAAAAAAATCCAGGTCAAATGTTCTTAAAATGTCAATATTCGATGTGTGGTAGTTTTGAATGGTTGGATGATGCCATCTGTGACAGTAAGGAAGTGGGCGGATCTTGTTCTACCCCAAAACAACATCGTTAAATTGGTTGTTTCGGTTGTGGCGAGAGCGATCACAGGAAAAAATAAGTGTCATTGGGTTGGTACTACATATAGGGTGGATGGGTGCTCAGGTATTAGAGAGATGAAAATGTCAATGTGGGAGGGTCGTGAAGGTGAAAAATATTTAGGGTGTACTAAGTGTGATGACACATAATATTTTAAAGAGGCCAAAAAACTCAAAGGAGTGTCAAAGTTAAGCACTCCCGTGGGTGCCAGAATTGTCATTGAGACAACTCTTGAAGAATTATGTGCCAAACTAGGCAAACAAAACTTAATGTAGTTTGAGTTTTGTCATCTGTTGTACTAAATTGAGTAGTAAGTATAACACTGATATGTTCGATCAATTTCAATTAAATTTTTTTGCAATAACTTTGAAAAAAAAACTTGCATCAACCCTACAAAAAGTAATTCCATACACCTATAGTAATCAAGCAAATCCCAACTGTATCAATTTCATCTACCACACCATACATCAAGTATTTCCATAATGAGAAGTAGCCTTTCATTGAACCTATACATTGTTTATGAACAAAATATACCCAAAACCAAGTTCAACACCACTACTCCAACCTGAACCAAAAAACGTTGCTGATTCCATTTACATCATACAAGTATTAACTGCACATACTGTGTACCCATCACCACCAGTATAGCTGCACAAAAAACTAACCCATTTCCACCATCTAATCACAGGAAAATGCTACAGGAACCTTGAAATTGCACCCCCAAATTATACCTCTTCATTTTAAAAAATGATATGGGGGGCTGGAATGTAATTTTAGTTCGGTCAAAGTTTGTTATGAGTGAGTTTACTTTAATAAAGTAACCAGAGGTATTCTTGGGGTGCAATTCCAAGGTTCCTGTAGTATTGCCCCTAATTACATAACATAAACCAAAAAAGTTGATGCTTCCATTTCCAGCATACAAGTATAAACTGCACATACTGTATACCCATCACCACAAGTATAGCTGCACAAAAAACTAACCCATTTCCACCATCTAATCACACCATTAAAGTAGCATTACTACATGCTACTCATAACACAAGTTAAGTAGTTCAAAAACAGGATGTTCAACCATTAGACATCCACAAAATACTATCATTAGAATATCACCAAACACATAAAACAGGATGTTCAACCATTAGACATCCACCTTGCATTTTGCCCCCTTCTTGGTTGTAACTTAGGTTTGAAGACCTGATTGAGAGAAATGGTTGCCTGCCTACCATGATAAGGGACCAGACCATGCATAAGCTCATAGTTAACAACTGCAGCTGTAACTGTTGCTGCTGCTTGGGACCTGGTAATTGGTGATCTATGTAAAGGAGCTGAAGTCGCTGCTGATTTGGACCTAGTAATTGGTGATCTAGGTGGAGGATTTGAGGTTTGGCCTCCTCCATTACCATGCCCACTAGGTCCTGTTAACAAACATAACTTAGGTCATACAAATTCTCACATATATATAGATATACTTTTCAGATCTAGGTTTGAATAGATAGTTGACACTGGGAAACGAAACAAACATGGACATTAAAAACAAGTTTAATACGGATTTTATAATACAACATAACTCCCTACTTTTAATACAATAATAAGACTTAAGTCCCTTATGTATATAGTAAAATTAAGGTTAAGTCCCTCCTGCGAGTTCCACCTCTATTAATGGTTAAACGACTACAACTAACTAAAAACTAGGGTCTGCTTGATGAAGAGGAACGACAACCCATTATATACCTTAGAGCATAAGCTTGAATCTCCACCACCACCCATTCTTATCACTTGAGAAATGACTTTAGAGCAATAAGAGAAAATAAGAGAGATGTTTGAAAAAAGAAAAACCTTCAATATTCTTCAACCACTTTACTGATTTAGTTTTGTTTTTAGAGTTTTCTTTCATAGATTTGAGTGAGCAGGTTTTTAAGGTATGTTATATAGGGTTTCAGAAAGAAGATGATCGTTGGGAAAATGGTCATAATTTGGGTTAGATTATGATCATTGGATTACATTGATTCTTTTATTATACCATAACTGTTAGATGAAATAAGGGGAAATTTGGGAAAAAAATAAAGAGAACTTAAGTCTCTCACGTGCTCAACACATGAGGGGTAAATTTATCAAAGTCGCACATGTGTTGCACACACACGCCACTTAACAGCTAGTAAACGGAAGTGGGAGTAATGTCAAAAGTCTGAAAAAAGGGACTAACCCCTAAGTAGAACATGTATCTGGGACTAAAGTCTAAAATTCTCAATATCAAAGGAATGAAATATGCCAAAAAATGCAAAGTAATAATAAGAAAAGTTAAGTACCACAACATATAAGATAAAGAAATAGTAAAATTTATATAATATAAATATACTTTTTATAATGCCAAAAGGAACAAGGGTGCTGTTAAAGGAGTTCCTCAAAATGTTAGGGGGGTAGACAGGATAGGGGGTGGACAAAATACTTCAAAATGGTTGGGGGGATGGACATAATTTTACTAAGGGGGTGGCTATCTAAAAATGGGTTGTGATCTTTTCACCCAACTTTAAAAAATTTTAAACTAAACCATCATCTTCACCCCCCTCACTCCTACTTCAACGCCGGCCACCTCCTATTCCACCGCTGGCAACTCTCCATCGCCGATAACTCCATTGCTGGCTACCTTTTTTTCTAATTTTTTCCATTGCCTCTACCCCTCTCTTCATACAAATCTGTCCCCTTTCTCCACCGCCTCATCCACTCTCAACCACCTCTCTATCTAGCTAGATCTCGTCCTATTCATAGATAAAATGAAAAAAAAATTCAGTTCAAAAATATTTTAGATCTAAAAAAATTTCAGATCTAAAAAAATTTCGAAGAAGATGAGGAATTCGACTACTGGTTGTCGAATTCGGCTGCCATTTTCGACCACCAATGGGCAGTTCAAAAAAAATTCAATAAATTGGGTAGTTCCACCACTGGTGGTTGAGTTTTTCATCAACACTCAACCACTGGTGGTCGAGTTTTGTTGAAAAGTTCAACCACTGGTGGTCGAGTTTTGTTGAAAAGTTCAACCACTGGTGGTCGAGTTTTGTTGAAAAGTTCAACCACCATTGGGCCGAAACGGATTTGCTACTCTTGTTAATTTCCAAAAAATTTCGAAAAAGATGACTAATTCGACCACTGGATTGAAATTTTTAACCACTAATTGGCAGTTCCAAATTTTTTCAACCACTGGTGGTTGAATTTTTCAGCAAAACTCAATCACTGGTGGTCGAGTTTTATTAAAAATTTAGGTCTGAATTTTTTTGATCTGTGTAATGGCGATGGGAAAAAATAGGAGGGAGGGAAAGAAGGGGAAGGAAGGAAAGAAGGAGAACGAAGGAAAGAAAAGGAGAGAAGGGGCTGGGTCCTCTCGTTCTCTCTCCCTCTTTCTTTCAATCTTCTCTCTGTCTCTCTCTTTCACTCTTCTCTCTCTTTCTATAATTTTTAGGTGGCCAGCGGTGAGGTTGAGGTGGCCGGTGGTGGAGTTCCGTTCAATGGCCGACGGTAGAGGTGAGGTGTTAGTTTAGTTTACACCCTCACAACCCCCCTGGTAAAAAGAAGAAAAAATTGAAAATGTGATTTTGGATTAAAAGTCCATTTAACTTGTCCATCCCCCTAACATTTTTAAGAACCCCCTTAACAGCACCCAAGGAACAATAAGTTCATAACCTTGATGATTAAATTTATTTTGTCAAAGTTTAGGATTCTTAACTTATTTCTATGTCATAACCAAAAGCCAAAAATAAGTTTGCACATTTAATGGTACATTTGTCATTTAATGAACCCTAACATTTAAACATAAACTAACCTCCAAAGTCACACAACCATAAAAGTGTTGTGTAATCAACATCAAATCCAAAGTACTCTAATTTTAACCAACCAACATAGGATAATAAACCATCTATACCAATATATCGCTCGTTTACAAACATCCAATCTTTGGAATTTAAGAAGTAAATATCAAATCATTACATGAATTTTTGTTCCGAAGCCCATTAGCATTTATCAAATCAGACCAGTTAGTAAGCACTGTAGCAAAGGTTAGTAAAAAAATCTATTTCCCTAACTATAACCTCCCATATCAGTTCAGACCAGTTAGTAAGCACTACCAAAAAGGATAGCAAAAAATTTAAAATCTATTTCCCTAACTATAACCTACCATATAAGTTCAGACTAGTTAGTAAGCACTCCAACAAAGAACAACAAAAACAATTCTATTGCCCTAACTATGAGCTCCCATATCAGTTCTCTGGATCAAAATGTCATCCTCAGTTTCAGCTTACAAAGACATCTAATGGCATCCAGTGGTTGCAACTTTTGGTGTGCCATTAGCAACCCGGCTGCTTGAACCAAAATTCACTGATTTAATGCGTTGACACACTTGTATTCTCATTCTCTGCGAAAAGGTATAAAAATAATTAGAATGATACAAAAGTGAGCACTAACTAATATAAATTGAGGAGTAATTTTGTAACAATCATGCGCTCAATAGAATGAAAAAATGAAGAAGTAATAATATTTCATCGTGATAAAATTATCATATTCTATTTTAGTTTATATACTATTTTGAGTTGTTTATGTTTAAGTAATGTAGTATGATGGTTGAAGATGAAAAGTATGGATTTTGTAACACTTTTCTATTTAAAAACGTTGTTGAAAGTATGTGTTTTGAAAACAAAATAAGTTTTCTGTGTTGTAACGAATCTGTCAAAAAGCGTGGCTAACACTATAAATTGAGTTTATGCATTAAAAACCTATTTTTAGAGATCGAACCCTAAAGGGAGTTGTTTTGAATTTGAAAAGAGAAGTTTTGGTGATGTTTTCACACTAAAAGTGTTATAAAAAGAGGTGTTTCAAAAGTGATGAAAATATTATAGATTTGACATGCATTCATATGTATTATTGGGCAAGGCTTGTAGTTTTTCAACAAAAACGGTGTTAGTCAACCTTAACTTAGTATTTTCGGTTGTACCTACTGACCGTAGCTCACCCCGTTTTTGACCTCCACAGATTCAAGGTAGAAGCAGGGATAAAGAGCATAGGTTTCACGAGAAGAGAGTAATCGACACACACAGAAGTACGTATGTTCTACGAGATCCTGATAAGAAAATTAGTTACACTGGAACCTGGGATGGAAAAATTGATGATTATATGAAATTGATTATTTAGTTTGTATTATGGTTTATTATACTTAGTTACTTAAGTTTGTTCGATGATAAATTGATTGATTGATGAGGTTTGATAGAGAACCTATATTTTAGGATTGATTATAAGTAATGATTTGAATATATCTTGAATTTTAAATGTTTGAATGCTATTCCAATTATTCTTTTAAATTTATCTTTTTCTGATAAATATGCCTTTAAAATTTAATGTGATTCTGAGTTTGGGAACTAAACTTTTCATTAACCCAAAGTTGGAGTTAAGCCTATTTTCTGTATAAACTATAAAGAATTGGTTTTTGGCCAAAGCATTAGAATTTTATCCCTTTTCATCTATTTTCTAATAGCTTTGACCTCACTGAATTTGGAGTTTTGGTTAAAATGATGTGATCTGTTTTCTGAGGTAGACACATGAACTTGACAACAAACCTTATTTTTGAAAACTTGTTATTTGATTCAAACTTCTTCAAAAACTATGAGGTTATTGTGACAAATTAGAACCTAAGTAAGAATAGGTGTTATATTATATCTGTTACCTAATGGATTTCACAAAATTAAAAATATTTCCTTTTAAATTAAAAATAACTCCAAAATTATGTTTTGAGTCGTTTAGATATGTCACTTTTCTTTCCACCCTTGACACTTCGAGTCTTGAGTCATAGTTTCGGTCCGAGTTATGGGCTGGGTCGTGGATCCCAGATCAGGGTGTTACAAAAAACCTCATCTTGAAACCCATATGTTGCTTGTAGCCCAAACTGGTGTATCAGATAATACAAGTCATTAGGATATGTAGTTGCCTTTTTAGGTAATTCCTAGCCCAATCTACATGTGTTGCACGTATATATTCTTTACGTTGTGCTTGTTTTATATCCACTTATGGGAAATCACATGAATATGATCTAAAAATTGATTTTGGTGAGGAGAACCCCTCACGATGTAGATCATCATAATCTAAAAATAAGCCTATTATGAAAACTTCCAACCCGCTCAAGTCAGTGCTTATAGAATTCACAAATTTGACGCATCTTTTTTTACCATTGATTACCATTAAACTTTTGACATCTAAATGGACCCTTAGTAATTGGCCTATGGATATAAAAGACAAACTCTTGTATCAATGATTCAATCACATTAAGTTGCTAACAATTAAAGCTAGGGGTGTCAATTGTAGCCGATCACTGATACTTGATCAGAACTTGAAACTTCGTGTTTGAATATACCTATCTCATTAACAGAACTGAAGCAGATAGATAGATCCAAAACCTTTTGTCGCGTAATATGTTCAAATTCTCATTTTGGTGTCCTAATTGTATCCAATTCAAACCAGTAGGAACCAAATCAGTTTTTAATGTGTTTTTTTTCCTTTATTTCATTTTTCACTATCCTTTGACATGTTTTTAAAACTAGTATTAGGTACCTAAGAACTAGACCGAACATGTCCAACACCTAAGGCAAACATTAGAATAAAATTATTAAAATAATGAGGACGGATGGACTTACAAGCTAGATGTACAGGTTATATGTACAGGCTGATGTGGGGTCTACAAATGGTTGATCTAATAGCTGATATTTTGTGAGAATGTTTTACTCACTATATAGATCATTCTCACCAAAAATCACCTCATTCTAAAAATGATAACTACATAAAAAATTGATCAGAAGTTGATTAAAATTTATCGGTGAAAAATGAACGATGAGAAAAAGAGTCTATTTTTTTGCGGCTGTCAGTTTTAGAATTAGATGATTTTTGGTGAAGATAATCTACATGGTGAGAAGAACATTCTCACAAAATATAAACCCTTAGATCAACTTTATATGGACCCACATCAGCTTGGACATATAACCTGTATCTTCTAGCCTGTAAACCGATTCATTCTCTATATACATGTATGTAATAATGTAAATGTTATTCAGTTATGTCATTAAACTTCAATATTGAAATTTGACTTATTAACATCAATGTGCATACATTGGGTGAAAAGAAAGGTAATGGTGGTTTTTCCCATTTCTTTTGTTTCCCTCAACCCTAAAACTCCAAAAGATAAAGGTAGATATTGGAAAATGCATCATTGAATATTGATAGTGCGTTAAGACATATGCACTATTGATGCATGGCGCATATCAAAATAACTCATAAATCTAAGAACAAAATAATAGAGAACTATTCTCTAAAATAAAAGTCCTAAGGTATCTAGTACCTATAAGCAACTTTCTAAACCTATTAAAACTCAAAATATAGAAACTTCTAAACCTTCCTATAAATAAGCCCTAATATTAAAAACGAGATTAATGCATTTTAATAAGAATATATATAATAAAATCATATATATAAAATAAGACTGCAATTTTTTCTAATTTATCCTTCATCAACTATTATGTAAATGCATGAAGGAATTCAAGAGAACTGGTTTTCAGATGAGAGATCGACCAAATAGTACTCCTTTTTGAGAAGTATATTGATGGTTTGATTCCAACCACTTTATTTTTATCTAAAACCTCTTTTATTGACTTTTTATTGGCAGTTTAATCCTTTTTTTTGATAAAAAATGATATTTGTCTTTTTTAAAACTCATGTGCATCTTTTGGTTGTATGTATTGTTGGGTTATGCCCTAAACCATGTTTACGACATTTAATGAGTTTAATAAAAGTTTGTTAATTCAGTTTTAACATGCATTGTGAGTATAATATAACAAATGAATTAATTGTATGAAGTTGGTTCATACAAGGAGAGATTTAATTCATTAAGTTGGTTCGTAGTCTATTTAAAGATTATAACATATTGGATAATTATATATCATATAATGTGATGTATATCCATCACAGGAGTGTTGACTCCTAATCTACTGTGTTGATATAATTAAATTACATTGAACAGGTCAAAGAATGATTATTATTATTTAATGTTGGTTAATAATAAACAATCATAATAACGACTATTATTGTAGTTAGTCCTTAATTCTGAGAATTAACATATATAACTTGCATGAGAGTAGTGACCGATTTATTTTGCTAATCAGTAAGGTTAGAAACAAAAACGTGATCCAATATTCTGAGTAAGATGGATGGTCATTTTACTATAGTAGGAATAAGTTAGTTCAATAAGGAGTCCACATGAAATGACGATCACCTGTTCAAAAATTTATTTTCAAAATCTAATTTACACCTAAGTTAACTACATTTTGTATCACATCTAAAATTATTTGTTTGACTTTACTATAAAATTTTAAATGATTTCATTAAAAACAAAGAAAATAACATTTTTTTATTTTATAAAATCCTACATGATTTTATTGTAAATCCCCAAAAAAATTTGAAAGCAAATTTTTGAATCACAAACCACACAGGCCCTAAGTTTTGTGATATCATTATTATAAGAATGATACAGTATAAGAGAATGAAGAAAATTGCATGTTAGTACAGTTTATTTGAAATGCACTAGTAAGTGCGAAGACGTAGACAATTTTTGTTAGATCTAAAGATCAAATAGGTTATGTTTATATCAAGATCAAGTATTCAGTTGCTGTGTTCCAAGTTGGGCATCTCCAATATCTATTGTTGAGCTTGATGAGGACATTGAGAAGTTTGAACATATGTATTATTATGTTTGACAAGTGTTCACCTGTAAGTTATATGCAATAAAAGAGAGGCTCAACCTCGTTTATTACTCCAAAGTTAACTTACTACCTTTTGCTTTTTGCTCTTCTCAATTATTCTCTTCTTTGATTATTTAATCAAACCTCTAACAAACATAAACTTCCAAATTTAATCCTCAAAGCTAAATGCTTCATCTACAATAGCTAATACAACTTTTTTATGCTCCGCAATGATCATATATATTAACTAGCCCCCATATTCCGTGCAAGGCATGGGAACTTCTTTTAAAAAAAAATTAAATTTTTTTATTAGATAATTAAAAAATTTAGTTATTTTAGAATTTGAGAAAGACTTCTCCTATAGATTGGGCCATATGTTTATAATGTAGGTTTTTTTAACCCACATCTAACAGAGAGAGGATTTTGGTAACCCAATAATAGTTAATAGATTGGGCCATATGTTTATAACGTTAGTTTTTTTAACCCACACCTAAGAGAGTGGGTTTTGTCGACCCAAGGCGATCTCTTATAGTATCAGGCAATATTTTTAAAAAATTCAGCTTTTTCTAAATTTCAAAACTTTTTATGGTGTAATTAATTTAGTAAGGTATATACAATTTATTTATCTAAATTGAACAATCTTGAAATAAAATTATCTTATTATATAAATCATAATTTAATTAGTAAGATAAGAAAATGCTACACAAATATTCGTAAAAGTTACTTCCCTTCCTTAAATTGAAAGAAACTAACACACTTTTGTTGTTACAATAATAATACTTTCTAAACTTTCGAAACTTTTGTTGTTAAAAAAACTCTCGTCGCTTCCTTAAATTTCAAATTTTCATCAAAATAAATTCAATATAGAAAAAAGCGGACCCACTAATACTTTGTCTAAAATATCAACCAAAAATTACATTTTATGCATAAGTAATCAGCACTAAGCTCTGTTTTAAAGAGATTTGACCGTACCACAAAATTCTAGCTAAAAATCTGAAAACAATAATCAATCATCAACTATGTGTAGACATCAAATTTTCGCACACCCTGAAAAATATTCTTTTTTGCCGCACCTCGATTTACGTGCACAATTTAATGAAAATTACTTTAATGTGACCAAGCAGGCTTCACTCCTCATCCAGAATTCGGCTCAAGGCCGGAACAAGAAGAGAACCAAATCTCGAGGAATCTTGAACCAGTTCAGTCGAAGAAACGTAGGATTTTCTTTTTAACCCCAGGCGTCGCCACGTGTCACGACGGGATTGGTCCACCTCAAGTTTTCCGTTTGAGACCCATTTCACTTAAAAACACATAAAATAACAAAATAAATTTTAAAAAAAAAAATAAATAAAAATAATAAAGATGGGGGGTGCGTGTGTGACAGCCACGCACCACCACCACCTGTTCAGGGAGAGAGTATAGGAGAGACAGGGAGGTGTGGGGCATGCATAACAGCCACGCACCTCCCCATACTCTTCCTTGTTTCGGTGGAGAGAGCAGAAAGGGAGACAGGGGGTGCAATAGGAGCTGTCGGCTGGATTGGAGAGAGATAAGAGAGCTGAAGGGAGTTCGACTGAAGGGGTGTGGTTTTTTTTGAAAAAAAAAATAGAGAGAGATTGAGGGGGTGAAGAGAGTTCGACTGGAGAGTGTCTGAAAGAGAAAAAAAAAGCTTGAGGAAGAGATAGAGAGTTGAGAGAGAGAGACAGCAGCAACAGTTGCGGCTGTCATCGTGACTGATCTGAGAGAGAATCAGAGAGAGAGAGAGCTCGAGACAAAAAAAAAACAGAGAAAAAGCTGGAGTTCGACTGAAGGAAAGAACAGAGGAAAGAAGAAGAGAGAGACAGCAGCAGCAACTGCTGCTGTCGACGAGTCTTTGAGAAAGAGATCGAGTGAGAAAGATTGAGAGAGAGCTGAAAGAGATCGAGTGAGAAAGATTAAGAGAGAACAGAGGAGAGAAGAAGAGAGAGACAGCAGCAGCAGTTGCTGCTGCCGACGTGACAAAGAAGAGAGAAGAGAGAGTCTGTGCGAGAGAGAAAGAAAGAAGGAGGAAAAGAAAGAGGAGAGAAAGAAGAAGGAGAAGAAAGGAAAGAGAGAAGGAAAGAGAGAAAGAAAGAAAAAAGAAAAAGAAAAAGAAAAAGAAAAACATCTGTAACAGACGTCAGGAGGAAGAAGAAGAAGNAAAAAAAAAACAATTTCAAGCTTTGTTTTTTTTATTTATTTTAGTTTTCTTTTTTCATGCGTTATTTGCAAAAGCAGTTTTGCATAGTCCCTTGAGTTTTGGTTCTCTCCACTTGGACATGGAGTGGGATCCACTAGTCACCCCCACTACACATCGACACGGAACGGGGTGAGATTTCTTGTGATTAAGCCGAGGACTTGCGTCAACTAGGTGATAATCCCTATCCCATCCTTTTGTTTCTTTTATTTTCTGAGCGTGTATCCTATATGATGGAATGATGATGTAACAGTGCTTTGATGATGCAATGAATTCTTGTGCGTAACGTAACTTAGTATCGATCATACGTTTCCCTAAAAGTTTTTAATCGCAAATTAGAGGCCGTCCTCACGGACGGGCGGTTGTTGGGTGCCTAACACCTTCCCAACCCATACCTTGATCCCCTTATCCATTATCTCTGTACCATAGACCATCCACTTTGGACTATCGCCATGGTTTTCTCGGAAAACTAGATCTAGGTCAATTTTCCAAAATCTCGGGTCCTGATTCCCATCAATTAGGTGGCGACTCCTAATCAAATTTACATTCATACCCCCCTTCTCAGGGCAGAGCGCTCTCCCGCGTGCGCATTGGGATCGCGCCAGATTCTGGCTCCACAGACTGGCGACTCTACTGGGGAATTTAGGGATCTAACTTAAAAAGTGATTAAAGAATTTTAGGGAATTTATGATTGTACACTTCTCGGGCTTGCACACACATACTGCACGCACCCATTCATTTGCATTTGCATTTTCATCATTATTCTTTGATCCCATCTAGGAATTAAAGCTCGTGTGTGCGATTTTGTCCCGACCATGGGGTCATATGGGATAAACGAGGTCATATCTCACAAACCTCTGTCTTGTACTAACGACAAGTCTTCGGACTACGAGATATATCTTACCGAGGTGACCCAAGCCTTTCCTAAATACAATGCCTAGATGAGCCCTGCATGCATGTAGTAGCGGTAGATGTATCCTTAGGAGTAACCCAAAGGACTGCATTCATGCCGCATAATTTCCGAGGCATAATCACAGTAGAGATTTTTGCTACTAATCTCGCTGGTCAATGTGCGCAAACTAGGTACTAAGTATTATTGGGAATTAGTTGAAGGTTGTAGAGGCAGTCTATTCCGCAGTGGATGAAAAAGAGCGCAAACACGGGCTGTCAGTTAGAAGGGATCAGTTCACAAGGGACAAATCAGCAAAGTGGAAGAGTTCGGGCTAGGCCCACCAAGCGACTGACGAGAACCACCGTAGAAATGACAGACGATAATGCGGGTACATGCACTTTGGAGGCTGTGCTAGCCCAGAGTATCGATGAGATGATTAGGGCCAGTCTGGCTAGGGTCATAAAAGAGGACCTGGGCCCACGCCTAGAAAAGATAGTCACAGAAAAGTTGGCATCACAGAACCCTCCGTCTGAGAAGACGGTCACGCCCGCTAAAGCTGGAAGTGTGGAAGGGGATCGAGATTCTGCTCCCGACCAAAGAAGAGCTGAGAAGGGAAAGGCTCCGATGCAGGAACCAGTAAAAGATGTTCCCCTTTTTACGGTTGAGGATTCGCCCCGAAAGTCGCAAGACAAAGCACCTAAGGAGAATTTGACTCATTACTGGCCGTTCAGTCACGATAATGACCGGTATGGTGAGTGGCGTCCGAAATATGGGAAGCCACGAGATGCATTATATGAGGGGGTGATCAAGAGGCTCCAACGCTTGGAAGGATCCACCACCTACGATGTTAATTCCTTGTACCAGTTGCCAGATGAGGAGTTGCCGCCTAAATTTAAATTCCCTGAGATTACTAAATATGATAGGATAGGGCCGCGGAAGGCTCACATTTTGATGTACATGGGATGCATGAAGCCCATAGGGGTTAGTGACAATATGCCCGTAAATTTGTTCCAGAGAAGTTTAGTGGGGAACGCCTTAGAGTGGCTTATAGAGTTAGACCGGTCGAAGTATCCCTCATGGCCAATGCTGGCGGACGCCTTTATCAGACACTTCAACTACGATGGGGACACTAGAGTCACCCGCAGGCAGCTAGAAGCCATGCAACAAGGGGCCAATGAATCCTTCACAGATTACATCGCGAGATGGAGAAAGAAGGTTCGAGAAATGATCGATCGTCCTAGCGAAGAAAAGAAAATAGCAATTATCCGGAAACATCTAAGGCCTAACTATCAGAGAATAATGAGTGTAGTAACCAAATCCAAGCTGGATAAGTTCATTCAAGCCGAGACCCAAGTAGAGGACACCCTCAAAGAAGAAATGTCCTCTGAGCCAAAAGTGAAGAGATTCGGAAAGGAATACGTTAACTATGTTTCGAATGGTCAAAATCGGCAACGACCAATTCAGTTACATAACGACCGACCAGGCCAGCAGAACCAACAAGGTTATCGGTCTATTCAGGATGGCCAACAGAGGGACCATGGATATGAAGCGAACAGGACAAAGAGAGAGTTCTCTAAATTGACTCATCTCATGAGTATACTTTTAATAGGGTTGTTAGAAGCAGGTCTGGTGACTCGGATGGAACCACGACCAGCTCTTAGGAATCCTCCTCTCGGATACAACCCAGATCAGCACTGCGACTTCCACCAAGGACCAGGTCACCTGACGGATAATTGTTGGACCCTTAGACATGAAATACAGAATTTGTTAGGCAGTGGGAGGATCTTTATAGAAGGGGTACAGTGCCCGGGAAACCTAACATCAACACGAACCCGCTCCCGGATCATCAAAATGACAGGCGAAGGAACGTGAACTAAGTCGAGACAGAAGAGTCTGAAGATCCCACCAAGCTGATTCGGAGGAAAGAACCTGCGGAGATCGCAACAGTTAGTGGTACACCTCGTCACAACAAAGGTGTATCAAGCTGGTGAGTCAAGTCAGAAGCCCCTCACACTTAACAAGCTTGCGGCCAGGGGCAAGAAGTTAGAGTTAGAAAGGCGGTGGCCTGTCCAAACTAAAGAAATGGCCCAAGCTCAAGGAAAGGAGCAAGATAATCAAGTTTCCGAAACCAACCCCGTCGGACAATCAAAAAAGGCCCCCTTGTTCACAATCAACCGAGGAACCCACATTGGGTTCAAGATAGTGGAAAAAGAAAAAACTATCTGAATGGAGGACTTGCTAAAACCTCCAATTGACCTAAGGGGGAGTCTTATCCCAAAGACTCAAGATCATGTTTGGGCAGACCCATTTAAGGTAAGCAAGGAACCATCCAAGGAATGTTAGGAGGTTCAACACCAAACAAGGACAAGGAAGGTTTACAAGACAACTCATTTAAGAGTTGACAATCCGGTAGCAGTCGCCCGAGGGTCACTTTTTCAGACACTTCCACAGAAGCCTAGCGAAGAAGAGGACAAGCTGGTAGTGTACCAACTTCGGAGAACAAAAGCCAATGTGTCTATTTGGGGTTTGCTCAAAGCTTCTAGCAAGCATAGAGAAGCACTCTTGTCTGCACTTAATGCCATACAGGACGACACAAGGATAACTCCAGAAGAACTGGTAGCAACTGTGGCCCAAGTCAGAGGAATCCCAGCAATTTTGTTTTCAGATGAGGATTTGCCAATAGGAGGGGTGAGTCATAACCGAGCGTTGAATATCACAGTTGGTTGGAACCATCTAATCATCCCACTAGTGTTGGTAGACAACGGTTCAGGGGTGAACATTTGTACACTGAAAATGGCTAGAATTATGGGGTTGAAAGACGAGGATATGACACTCCAAGAAGGAACCAGTCGGACTGTCAAGGGATTCGACAATGGAAAGAAGTCAGTAACTGGTGAGTTTACAACCGCAATTCAAACTGGATGGGTATGGATAGAAGTTCATTTCTTGGTCATGAATATTGACGACAATTTCAACCTGTTACTGGGACGACCATGGTTGCACCAGAATAATGTTGTGGCGTCCACTGCACACCAAAAGGTGAAGTTCCCGCACAAGGGAAAAATCATCGTGATCTTTAGTGATAATGACGAAGCCCAGGAGATGGCCAACAGCAAGGGGAAGAATGCCGCACCGGTAATCGAGCCAGTCAGGACCTTGTGTAACTACACCGAAGAAGCGATCAATGTCTTACAGGCAGGGCCAATGATCAGATAAAAGATCCCCAGTCACTTTGAATGGGGAAATCTAATGATAGCTTACCTTCTGCGGAACTACAAGTTCTTTCCAAGAATGGGCCTAGGGAGGTGTGACCAAGGCATCACTCAGCCGTTAGGAAGCCAAGCAGTGGTTCCCGAGGGCACATATGGTTTGGGCTATCGTCCGACAAAAGGAGAAATCCATCAGAGCAGGATTGAAAAAGGAAAGAAAGCACGAGCAAGGAATAGAGGTGAACCTTGTGTCTCACCATCTATTGATTGGTCAAAACAACCCAGATATTCATAGTGGTTTGTAAAGAAAGGCCATTGTTCAATCGTACCTGCTCCCTCTAAGAAATCGAGCATTTGTCGAAAATAGGTAGTGACAGAAAAGGCAGAAGAGGTTGGACCCCGGATGACACATTGCTGATTGGGATCAGACAGTTGTACGTAGAATCATATCCTGAGCAGCAGATTGTTCCAGATATTAACATGATCTCCAGTGAATCAGAGCTGGATGATACGGCCACTTCAAGTCAAAGGAGAATGATTGCGGAAGAATATATAGCGTCAAGAACCCAATGGGCAAACATAACAGAATACCGTGCGGCTTTTCCGCATCCAAAGAAGCAAAGGACTGAGGTCGAATACCCGGGGCGTTCCTCCATAATCAAGAAGAGGATGACGGTAGTACAGTACCGAAAGGCCCTCCAACTTCTCAAGAAGAAAAAGATTACATCAACATTGGAAACAAACACTAGACGTATGTCGGCTGATGCAAATCATCTATCACATAGGCAGGCCCATATGTTGGTGACCCCAGATATAGAAGCAGGGGTAGCAAGGAATACATCAGAGCAATGTAGGGCAGCACACAGACCTGCGAGTAATCGGGGAGTGGGAGCACCTTTCGAAAGTGTAAGCATCCCAAGGTATGACGACCAGGAGAGGCCAGAGGGAGAGTCTCATGAAAGCCTCGCAGGTATGCATTGGGTCAACATGGTCTCGGAAGAGACAGACCTCCAGCCTCATCTCTTTGTCCGTTCTGTTGATGATGATATTATTGTCGATACTAACCCTTTTGCAGGTAAGTCTTCTGGTGCCGCAACATCTGGCACCCAAAAAAAAATAACCTGAATCATTCAGGAAAGGGGGTGTCCTCGTCTGAAGAGGAAGAAGTATGGGCCCCAACAGATTTTGTTTCTGCTTTAAGTTTTTCATTATTTGCAAAAAAACAAAAAAAACCAAAATATTTTCAAAAACAACAAAAAAAATTGAAAATTCAAAAAACCAAAAAAATGTTTTGTGCATAAATGATTTTGAAGAAGCGATAGGTGACCTCGAAATTGGCAATGAATATGAACGGGAGCCCGAAGATGACGACTAGGTCGCTATCCAGAGGAAGTGCCTGAGGAGATCCAAGAGTTGCTAGATCGTCATAAAGACAAGTTGCCATCGACTGAGGAAGACTCTGAGTTGATAAACTTGAATTCTGAAGACCAACCTCAGTTGGTGAAGATTGGTACCATCTTGTCTCCAGACGAGAGAGAGGCGATGATTGAGTTGCTAAAGGATTACAAAGACATCTTTGCTTGGTCATATGAGGATATGCCGGGGTTGGACACTGAAATGTTGGTTTACAGCCTACCTACCTATCCTTATGCTAAACCAGTCAAGCAAAAGCTTAGAAGATTGAGGCTGGAATGGACAGTGAAGATCAAAGAAGAAATCACCAAGCAACTAGATGCAAAGTTCCTGGTCCCGATCATGAATACCGATTGGTTAGCAAACATTGTGCCAGTGCCTAAGAAAGATGGAAAAATTCGAATGTGCATTGATTACCGGAACCTCAAAAAGGCGAGTCCGAAAGATGACTTCCCATTACCACACATCGACATATTAGTCGACATTGCCGCTGGCCAGGGCTTGTTATCTTTTATGGATGGGTTCTTCGGATACAATCAGATTAAGATGGCAGAGGAGGACATGGCGAAGACATCATTTATCACACCTTGGGGAGTATATTTTTATAGGGTAATGCCATTCGGACTCAAAAATGCTGGAGCTAGTTATCAAAGGGCCATGACCACTCTCTTCCACGATATGATTCATAAGGAGTTAGAGGTTTATGTGGACGACATGATTGCCAAATCGGAAAGAAGAGAGGATCACATCAAGGACTTGACTAAGCTCTTCCAGCGTCTGAGGAAATTCAGGCTAAGGCTCAACCCCAGTAAATGTGTATTCGGGGTCAAATCAGGGAAGTTATTGGGATTCATCGTCAGTCACAGAGGGATCGAGGTTGATCTAGCCAAGGTAAAGGCCATTGCAGATATGCCTCCGCCTCGCAATGAAAAAGAGATTCGAGGGTTTTTAGGAAGGATTCAGTACATCAACCGATTCATAGCTCAACTCACACCCATTTGTGAGCCCATCTTCAAACTGCTAAGAAAAGATGTTCCCAAGAAATGGAATGAAGATTGCCAGATAGCGTTCGACAGAATTAAAGATTATCTACTGAGCCTTCTAGTACTAGTCCCGCCTATTCCAAGAAAACCCTTGATCTTATATATCTCCGTGACTGACACTGCAGTAGGAGCAGCCCTATGACAATATCATGAAGACAATGGTAAAGAAAGAGCCATTTACTACATCAGCAAGACTTTGTCCGGATATGAGAAAAAATACACACCTTTAGAGAAGACTTGCTTTGCGTTGGTATGGGCCGCGAAAAGGCTCAGACATTACATGTTGTCACACTCAATCCAGCTGCTCGCACGGATGGATCCAATCAAGTATCTATTTGAGAAGTAGGCATTATCTAGGAGAACTGCTAGTGGCAGTTGCTTTTATCAGAATTCGACATAACTTATGTCACGCAAAAGTCCATAAAAGGGAGGGCTATGACTAACCATCTTGCTGCCCATCCACTTCCAGACAGAACAACAGTGGTAACAGAGTTCCCTGATGAATACATATTGTCCACAGAGCCAGAAGAAGCAGAAGAAGATATATCCCAGAAAATGTACTTCGACGGAGCCCAAAATAAGATAGGCAGAGGAGTAGGGGCCATATTAGTATCCCCTGAAGGAGTCAGAACGCCAATTGCCATCAGATTGGGGTTTCACTACACAAACAACATAGTAGAGTACCAGGCTTGCATCACCGGTCTGAAGGCAGCTCTTGCTCTGTCAGTTAAAAGGCTAAAAGTTTACGGTGATTCTCTCTTGATCATCAAACAGGTTCAGGGTGAGTGAAAGCTGAAGAACGAAAAGTTGATCCCTTATCATGAATATCTGCTAAAACTGGTCGAGGATTTCGATGAGGTCGAGTTCCATCATATATTCAGAAAAAGGAATTACTGCACCAATGCCTTTGCAGTGTTATCGTCCTGGCTAACAATTCCAAAAGGAGCTACAGTTCGATCGATTGAGGTAATTCAGAGGGATGAGCCTCCACATTGTTATCAAGGGATAGAGGTCGAAGAAGACGAGCCTAGTGAGCCTTGGTATGCTGATATTAAAAGGTTCTTGGAGACACAAGAATATCCAGAAGGCGCAACTAGGAGAGATCAACGGTTTATTAGATCATGGGCCTCAAGGTTTGCTCTATGAAGAGGCCATATATTCAAGAGATCCTTCGACAATACATTGCTAAGATGTGTGGACAAAGATGAAGCACTGAACATTGTAGAAAAAGTCCATGCCGGAGTATGTTGTCCACACATGAGTGGTCGAATGTTGGCCAAAAATATCCGCAGGTATGGATACTACTGGCGAACAATGGATACTGATTGTGAAAAGTTTGTCAGAAAATGACATGAATGCCAGATACATGGAGATCTGATCCATGTTCCCCCGACAAACCTAAACTTTCTAACGTCACCTTGGCCTTTTTCAACATGGAGAATCGATGTGGTAGGCAAGATACGCCCATCTACTTCAAGTGGACATGACCACATCATTGTTGCCATCGACTACTTTACAAAGTTGGTAGAAGCGATCTCGTGTAAAAGTATCAAGTCGGCTCCCACTGCGAGGTTCATCTAGAATCAGATCATCTGCAGATATGGAGTGCCTCATGAAATCATCTCAGATAATGGTCCAAATTTCATCGGTTTTGAGGTAAGCCATTTGTTTAACAAGTATAGGATCTAGTACCACAACTCGTCGCCCCACAGACCACAAAGTAATGGTGCAGTGGAGGCTGCCAACAAGACATTAGTCAAGATCCTAAAGAAGATGACGGTGACTTATAAAGACTGGAGCGACAAGTTGCCTTATGCATTATGGGCCAATCGCACCTCAATTCGAGTGCCAACAGGGGCAACACTGTTCTCTCTTGTATACGGAATGGAGGCCGTACTTCCAATTGAGATCGAGATTCCAACTCTCAGAGTTCTAATGGAAGGAGCCGAAGATGAAGCTGATTGGATTCAGTCCAGGGTAGACGCTTTGAACTGCATTGATAAGAAAAGGATAGACGCAGCATGTCATGCAAAATCTTACCAACAAAGGATAGCTCGTAGCTTTAACAAGAAAGTTCGTCCAAGGAATTTGAGCGTAGGAGACCTTGTGCTCAAAGAAATCAGGCCCGTGGATCATTCTGACGCAAGGGGCAAATTCAAGCCAAATTGGGAAGGTCCCTACATCGTTAAAAACATTCTCCCAGGGATGGCGGTCCGATTGACAGACCTCTACGGGATTGATCACCAGAGGCCTACAAATGCGGATCAACTCAAGAAGTATTACGTTTGAGATAACCACTCGACTCTTAGACTAGGGGCAAGTGAAGCCGACAAAGGTCCAAAAATGAGGCAGTTCTTTGGCCGATATCTAAAACCCAGAAAGAACCTAGTCAAAACTTCATTACCGCTAGAAAACGAATTTGAGCCTAAGCCTTTCGTTTGTACATAGCAAATAACCCCCTCTCTAAGCTGAAGAGATTTTATCATCTCGTTTTTCCGCCCAAGGGGCAACAATATCCAAAAACCAAAAAAAAAATTAATAAAAATCAAAAAAGAAAGAAGCAGCCAAAAAATCCCAAAAAGATCGAAAAATCAAAAATCCCAAAAAAATTGAAAAATTCATATATCCAAAAAAATTGAATATTCCAGAAAATCCAAAAAAAATCGAAAAATCAAAAATCCAAAAAAAAAATAGAAAAACCCAAAAGAGCAAAGCAATAAATGCTCGCAAGCCCTAAGTAAAGCAATGGGTAGTAGTAAAAAGAGGGGAAACCCTAGAAAGTTAAACTCATCAATTCTTCGAGCCTTTATCCGTTCATTCTAGCCGATATAAGCCACGCTACAACCTAGAAGACCTTATGGACCCTGTGAGCGACACGAGTCTTTAGTTGACGGGAAAGGTGGTGAACCTCCAAAAAATAAAGAAGAGAAAAAATTCAAGAATAGAATTCGTAATTTGAAAATTAAAGACTTGAGAAAATTTGATCCGCTCTTGTGAGCCTTGAAGTGCGACACCCTTGGAGTCAGAGGACTAATCGGCAAACATAACTAAAAAGAGTAAGCTACGACGGGGGTAAACATGCAGACAATTTTCATCCAGAAGGAGTGCGACTTCCCAATGGTAACGATATCAGAACTGAACTCAAGTCTCTAGATAAGATGGTACCCGTCAGATCCAATGAGCAAAGTCGGAGGATAAAGGGCGAAGCAATACAGGGTCAACCAAAGAAAGTGGCGACCTATCGGCGTGACCCTAGCTAGTTGGGCGTGCGTTCATAATCGTATCCAAGCTAAGGGGTTTAATTGCTCTGTTTCTGCACTTTAAAAAAAAAAAAAAAGAAAAAAAAACCTTGTCCGGCAGGGAGCCTATAAGGATAAATCTAGGACGCTAGGGGCATGTTTTACATGGCTGTGGTTTAGGCATCAGAGGCAAAAATCCCCAAAGGATAAGAGAGGTTTGCAAAATATCATGTGTTTGTCATATCAGCTTCAGAAAAGATTTTCAAAAGTGTGCATGTTTTGTTTTCAAAACCTTGCTCGGCGGGAAGCCTATGAGGAAGAATCTAGGATGCTAGGGGCATGCTTTGCATGGCTTTGGTTTAGACATCTGAGGCAAATTTCCCAAAAGGCAAGTGCATTTCTTTATCAAACACAAGAGGGGTCATGGCAATAAGTGGCATGTGAAAGTCGTCTGCCGGGGCGCATTTAATGGATTCATCGAACAACAAATCGGTGAATAAACTGCGAAGGTGCACACGTTCTAAACTTTCTTCATTCAATTCATCTTGCTCATATGGCAACTAACAAGTTTTTCAAGAAATAGCACCAGCGAGCAGTAAAAAAAAAATATTTTGCAGGATGCAATGGAATCGAGCCCCGCTTCGTACTGATGGTCTCGTTGCAACATTACGGAAGACTTGGGAAAATCACTTGGCAAAGCTAGTCAAGAGTGAAGGATCTTCAATGAATGAATCTTCCCCGTCAAAGGTGTTCAACCTACCAATCAGAGGAAGAAATGCAAGGAATATCTACAAGAAATCCCAAGCATGAAGAAGCGTCAACAAAAGAGCAGAATCTCCAAGGAGTGTACACCAGTCAAAGGTCCATCTAAAGCAAAAGGATTCAAAATCAACCTCAGTGCCGAATCAAGCCAATATCATTAAGAAGCCTTCAAACTGATCGAGGACAAGAAAGTTAAAATCAAAAGCATTCAAATCGGCCAAAGCCAAGGAAATCGAGTTAAAATCAGCAACAAGTAATCGTCAAAGAAAGTCAAGTTAAAATGCAAAAGTCAGGCCAAACAATGAGGAAGCAAGTCAGTCAAACAAGATCAAGGAAGAAGAGGAAGCGTTGATGTAATTGAGTGGTGTAAAAACCCTAGCATAACGCACAAGTCCTTCGACGATGATCAAGCAAGAGATCTCCCCTCGCCATCGGGGTAAATTAAAAATTGTCAAAATGGATCTTTCAAAATGGAACAATGATCTAGTTTTCAAACCATACACAATTCGGCAAAATGCCGAAGAATTACGGACCACTCTTCGCCATAGCAAAGTTGGCAGGAGCATGCAGGTCCAGGGGCTGTCCGATCAAAGTCGGCAGTACAACACCTCACATAACCCGGCAAAATGCCAAAGAATTACGGACCACTCCTCGCCATAGCAAAGTTGGCAGGACTATGCAGGTCCAGGGGCTGTCCGATCAAAGTCGGCAGTACAACACACAATCATAAGGGTCGAACTAGCTCGCAAGAAGAGCGGCGAAATTCGTGCCCGACTTCGGCTGACTACGAATGGTTAGCCAAATTCCAAACCTAGATCATTGAACTTTATGTTTGACCATTGCATTGGTGCGCGAAAGTCAGGCATCGTAGGCCTCGCCATTCGACCGCAACCGGTCTCTGGCGAGGAGGGGAATCTGTAGACGCCAAATTTTCACACACCCTGGAAAATACTCGTTTTTGGCTGCACCTCGATTTATGTGCACAATTTAATAAAAATTTCTTTAATGTGACCAAGCAGGCTTCACTCCTCATCCAGAATTCGGCTGAAGGCCGGAACAAGAAGAGAACCAAATCTCGAGAAACCCCGAACCAGTTCAGTCGAAGAAATATAGGATTTTCTTTTTAACCCCGGGCGTCGCAACGTGTCACGACGGGATTGGCCCACCTCAAATTTTCCGTTTGAGACCCATTTTCACTTAAAAACACATAAAATAACAAAAAAAATTTAAAAAAATAAATAAATAAATAAATAAAAATAATAAAAATGGGGGGGTGCGTGTGTGACAGCCACGCACCACCACCACCTGTTCAGGGAGAGAGTATGGGATAGACAGGGAGGTGTGGGGCGTGCGTGATAGCCATGCACCTCCCCATACTCTTCCTTGTTTCGGTGGAGAGAGAGCAGAAAGGGAGACAGGGGATGCAACAAGAGCTATCAGCTGGAAAGAAGAGAGATAAGAGAACTGAAGGGAGTTCGACCGAAGGGGTGTGGTTTTTTTTGAAAAAAAAACAAAGAGAGATTGAGGGGGAGAAGAGAGTTCGACTGGAGAGAGTCTGCAAGAGAAAAAAAGCTTGAGGAAGAGATAGAGAGTTGAGAGAGAGAGAAACAACAGCAACCATTGGTGCTGTCATCGTGACTGATCTGAGAGAGAATCAGAGAGAGAGAGAGAGCTCGAGACAAAAAAATAGAGAGAAAGCTGGAGTTCGACTGAAGGAGAGAATAGATGAAAGAAGAAAAGAGAGACAGCAGCAGCAACTGCTGTTGTCGACGAGTCTTTGAGAAAGAGATCGAGTAAGAAAGATTGAGAGAGAGCTGAAAAAGATCGAGTGAGAAAGATTGAGAGAGAACAAAGGAGAGAAGAAGAGAGAGACAGCAGCAATAGCTACTGCTACCGATGTGACAGAGAAGAGAGAAGAGAGAGTCTGTGCGAGAGAGAGAGAGAAAGCAGGAGGAAAAAAAAGAGGAGAAAAAGAAGAAGGAGAAGAAAGGAAAGAGAGAAGGAAAGAGAGAAAGAAAGGAAAAAAAGAAAAGAAAAACGTCTGTAACAGGCGTCAGGAGGAAGAAGAAGAAGGGAGGTGGATAGAGAAAAAAAAAAAAAAAAAAAAAAAAAAAAAAATTTCATAAAAATAATTTTACTTTTTACTATTGCAATTCCATTCCATTTCTTTCACTACCACTCAAATGTGTTTCTACTTAGTATTTACTTTGTAGTGTTGTAAATCCAACCAAGATATTGATTGAAAAAAAGAAAAACAGAAAAAAGATTGCGAAACAATATATGAACAGTATTTCTACCAACCAAGACAATCTCGTTACAATCGTCACTGACATTGAAACTTCCTAGGATACCTAATCCTATCATGAAGTGCTTTTTGTTATCTGTTTCCTAGTTTCTTTCAGGTGTTTCCTTTTACCT
>MVGT01003184.1:7372-39999 GCA_002174775.1 Macleaya cordata | reverse complement strand
AAAAAAAAAAAAAAAGAAAAACAGAAAAAAAAAAAGTAAAACAGTTAAAAAAAAGGGGGGGTTTTGTTTTGTTTTTTTCCTTTTTGCTTTTTTAGAAAAAAACAGTAAAAAAAAAGGGTTTTTGTTTTGTTTTGTTTTTTTTTGTTTTGTTTTTTTTTTGTTTTTGTTTTTGTAAACTTTTGCAAAAACATTTTTGCACAAAAACAATTTTACAAAAACATTTTTGCACAAAAACAGTTTTGTAAAAATATTTTTGCACAAAAACAGTTTTGCAAAAAATAGTTTTGCACAAAACAAACAATTTCAAGCTTTGTTTTTTTTTATTTATTTTAGTTTTCTTTTCTCATGCGTTATTTGCAAATGCAGTTTCGCATAGTCCTTTGAGTTTTGGTTCTCTCCACTTGGACACGGAGTGGGGCCCACTAGTCACCCCCACTACGCATCGACACGGAACAGGGTGAGATTTCTTGCGATTAAGCTGAGGACTTGCGTCAACAAGGTGATAATCCATATCCCATCCTTTTGTTTATTTTATTTGATGAGCGTGTATCCCATGTGATGGAATGATGATGTAACAGTGCTTTGATGATTCAATGAATTCTTGTGCGTAGCGTAACTTAGTATCGATCATATTTTTCCCTAAAAGTTTTTAATTGCAAAGTAGAGGCCATCCTCACGGACGGGCGGTTGTTGGGTGCCTAACACCTTCCCAACCCGTACCTTGATCTCCTTATCCACTATCACTACAAAAACAAAGGCCTATAGCGACGGTTTTTCGCGACAGTATTACTGAGCCGTCGCTAAAAGCCCACTTTTAGCGACGGAATTTTATGGTTCCGTCGTGAATAGTCAGTATTAGTGACGGAGTGCGTGTTAGCCGTCACACATGGTTGACTTTTCACGACGGTTTTTACCGTCACCTATCCTGAAGCAGAACAACGTTATAACCCGTGTAATTAGACCTTTAGAGACGGAGTTTAGTCCGTCGCTAATAGTAGTATTAACGACGGTATTGTGATTGTTTTTCCGTCGTAATTTGTGAAAAAATCCCGGGAATTTTCAGCGCGAAAATTTGCGCGCAAGGAAAATTATTTACGACGGTAAGTATTAATAGAGACAAACATTTGCCGCCGCAAATATTTGCATGTCTAGAAGGTATAAAAGAGGTTTTATTTTCAGAAGAGGGTTTTGATCGATCGAACTTGGTCGAGCTACCCTCCCCTGCAATTTCCGGTGGTAAGCTCCGATTCTCGGTTTTCTCTCTCTCTTTCTCTCTCTCTTTCGCTCTATTAGGGTTTTGATCGATCGAACTTGTTTAATGCCCTAATTTTTTTGGATGGAAGGTTCGATTTTTTGAGTTGGATTGCGTTGGATGGTATTGTTCGACCAAGAATCGATCGACTGCAACTGTTCTCTCCTTCATCAGTAATTTCTCTCTCTCTCTCTCTCTCTCTCTCTCTCTCTCTCTCTCTCGAATCTCTCTCTGATCTCTCTCGAATCTCTCTCTGATCTCTCTGTTTCCTTTTTATTTTTTTTTGTTTTTTCAGTAACTGATTTGCATTTCGGTGGGGTTTGCATTTCGTTGATCTTCACATTTAGGGCATAAAATTGGTAAGTCTCTGCCCTTTCTCTCTCTGATCTCTCTCTTTCTCTTTTATTTTGTTTTATTTTTTCAATAACTGGCGATTTTCGATCTTTAAATCTAGGGCATCATATATGTATCTGCTCTTTCTCTCTCTGATTTTTCTCTTTCCTTTTGGTTTTTAATTTTTTTTTTCAGTAACTAACGATTTTTTTTTTTTGGTTTTCAGTTTGCTGTCTCTGATTTTTCTCTTTCCTTTTGGCATAAAATTGGTAAGTCTCTGCTCCCCCTTTCTCTCTTTCTCTTTCAGTTAGCCTTGTTTCAGTTTTATTCACTTTCTAGTTATATTCCCTTAACCAAATTATTCTCTTTCACTTTCAGTGAAGTTGTGAATCAAAGAGCAGTAACCATTTGAGGCTAGGTAATTTCGATTCTAGTAAACATATATTTTTTTAATTATCTATTATTAAATTAAGGCTAAATTTGGTGATTATTACAAGTGATTATTACGTCGTTTTTCTTATTTTTGCATCGTGAATTTGTAGAATTTTTGTAGTTCTTGAAATGTACTGTAATTCGGAAGAATTCTGTCATCTATCAGGTAACTTGTTTTCTGTTGATTTTTGTTGAGATGGTTACCAAACTTTTCATTTCGGGAGTAATTAAGCAGGTTACTAAATGATCATCCTATTGACTTAAACCAAACATCAGAAATTTGATTATTGACTGATGGAAATTTACTAAACATCTTTGGTGACTATAAAGGACTTCGGGTGTTTGGTACTAGTTGTTTGGGTAATTTTTTATTTATATTTTTTTCTTATTCTTACACCTTATTCACACTGGCTCAAGGGTCCACATGGATATAACCAAAATGCTGTTTTTTTATAAGAATCATGTTGTCAAGTAGGATTAAAGCCTACGTTATGGTTGTGATCAGATTTTATAGTGCAGTGAATAGTGCTATGAATGTTGATTTTAATTGGTTTTTTGTTTTTGACAAAGATATGGTATTTGGTAAAAGGTGAACTCTTAGGTATTAAGTAATGGTACTTGGTTTTGTCCTTTAAGTTCTAATCATGTTACTTTCCCTTTTTCTTTATAAGAATCATGTTAGTTTCCTTGCTTGGGTGCTTGAATATTTAGTTAGATATATTTATTCAATTGGGTTTTGGGAAAATGAGTTTCCCTTTACAAAGGACTATTGTGGATTGCCATTGTTTATTTGTTTTGAAGGGTCCAATGGTTTGACATCCTAAGGTTGGGGATCATTCTCATAAGAGAATGATCCACAACACATCTCTCTTTCCTTGTGTCCTCTCTTCTTCTCTGAGAGGGATGAACTAGGGTTCATTTGTTTGGTTGTAGGCCTGTTTGTTTGCAGGCTTTTGTGATACAAGGTTATTACTTCTTGTTAGCATTTACGTACTGATGTTGTGGCGGCTGCTGAGTAGTGGTTGTAACTGTTGTAGCTAGCTGGTTTATGTGTGTAGTCCCAATAAAGCTAGCAGTGGCTTCTGTTGTGTTGTGTTGTCTTGTAAACTGTTTGAATGTTATATATAATTAAAGATAGTCCTTCTTAGTTGGGGGATGGTACCAACAACTTGGGTTTAATCCCTCTTAAATACAAATCCATTGATAAAAAAAAAAGGTTGCTCTCAAAGATGAATTTTTCATCTCAAAGACCAAAAACAGCTGGTTACCTTGACATGTTACTATTTTTTACAGCAATTTCATCACTAAAACTCTACTCAAAATCTCTTGGTTTGATTCACAAGGAAGTGTCTGGCTTTTGCATACTCTAGAATGGGACCTAACTACTATGGCTGCTGTAAAAGGTGGCACAAGGTTGCCTTTGAAACTTAAAACTTCAACAGTAGCTAGTTAGGGTCTGTTACAGGCATTTGTAATTAATTGGAGAAAGCAGTTCCCTGGTTCTGAGGCCATTTGGACAATGCACTCTTTAAAATTTCGGTAACCCCAAAGTCTTCATGTTCAGGTTTTCAGGCACCTTTTTGTGGTATAAATCCCAGGTGTTCATTATATTTTCTGGTCATTACAACACAAATGATCCATTATTTACATTACTTCAAAATCAAATGTATTTTACACAGTTACAATCCTTAGAAAAAAATTACAGGCTTCCCCTTTATTCAGACAATGGGAGCATAATTATAGTCACTATCATAGGCAATACCAACCACTGTAGGAGTGGCCTAATTTCATGGGCTGAATCATATCCATTGTCCTTTAAGTGCTAATCTTGTTACTTTGCCTTTTTATTTTTTATTTATTATAATCATGTTAGTTTCCTCGTTTGGTTATAATACCCCATCACTAGTTCTTTTATATGATCACTTGTTATAAATTCTCATGTTTTGTGAATTTAGATATAGTTGATTGTATATACATCATTCTTGGTAATCATGTTACTTTCCTTCTTTTTGTTTTGTTTTTTTTAATAAGAAGCATGTTAGTTCCTCGCTTGGAATTGTATGTTGAGTAAGTAAAGTTTTGTTTTGTATAGTATTTGATGGGTGAATTTGAAAATTTCAACTGTGTTTATATAAAATCAGTTCTTGGATGACAATTTTGATGTGAATTTGGAACTATTATGGGTCATAATATCAGTTTCATCAGTTAGTTTGATAAATTCTATTTTTGCTTAACTATTTGAAAGTACCATTGTGATGATTGTTTGATTATTTACAGTTGTACATGTAAATGGACAAGAGTTGGGTTAATAAGTGGAATTCTGATCCTATAGTGTTCGATGTTGGGGTGAAAGCATTCTTAGAATTCGCTTTTACCTATGGTCGTGAAACGGAGGACAAGACAAGGTTGTGTCCTTGCAACATGTGTCTCAATGTGCGCTATGGGGATAGAGATACTATCTATGAACATCTGTGGCGTAAGGGGATGATGGAGAATTATACGGTGTGGTATCATCATGGAGAGGCATTAGGGACTACATCCGCACAAGAAACTATAGTACATGCTATAAATGAGGATGATGGTGATAATAATGAGAGTGATAATGATCAAGGTGACGATTTTAATAGTATGATTGAGGATCTCTTTCCATTCCCCGTTAGAATCGAAGAAATGGATGGTGTTGCTGATGAAAGAGATGATGTACCAAGTGATAATGATGCCAACAAATTTTACAAGCTATTAGAAGAATCGAAGAAGGAGTTGTACCCTGGATGTGATAAGATGACGATGATGTCCTTTCTTATTAGACTTTGGAATTACAAATGCCTTGGTGGATGGAGTGATAAGTCCTTTAAACTTATACTCAAGCTACTAAGAGAGTCCTTTCCAGAGGGTTGTTCTTTGCCAGAAAATTTCACGCAGTGCAAAAAGGTTCTGTCAGACCTTGGATTGTACTACAACAAGATTGACGCGTGCCCAAACGATTGTATGTTGTTCTGGAAGGAAACGTCCAAACTTGAAGTATGCACTGTTTGTGGGGCTTCTCGATATAAGAAGGTTAGTAGTGTTACAAAGAAAAAAACACCTGCAAAAATCCTTCGTCACTTCCCATTGAAACCGAGGCTACAACGTTTGTATATGTGTTCGAAAATTGCTGGGGACATGAGATGGCACGAAGAAGAGCGAACTAAAGATGGGGTGTTACGGCATCCGGCAGATTCAGAGGCTTGGAAACACTTTGATAAGATGAACCCTTCATTCGCATCTGACTCAAGAAATGTTAGATTGGGTTTGGCAAGCGATGGGTTCAGTCCATATCGATCAATGAGTAATCCGCACAGCACGTGGCCCGTGGTACTTATACCATACAATTTGCCACCATGGTTGTGCATGAAGCAACCTCACATGATACTATCATTGATTATACCAGGTCCGCGCAGTCCTGGAAATGACATTGATGTATACTTGAGACCTTTGATAGATGAGCTCAAGGAATTGTGGGAAGAAGGGTTGGACACTTATGATGCTTCTCGGAAAGAAATGTTCAAATTGCATGCAGGAGTATTGTGGACCATAAGTGACTTTCCAGGTCTTGCCATGCTTTCTGGGTGGAGCACCAAAGGTAAACAGGCATGCCCAACATGCCATGAGCATACATGCCACCAATATTTGAAAAATGGGAAGAAAATATGTTACATGGGCCATCGACGATTCTTGCCTTTGAATCATAAGTTTCGTAAACTTAAGAAGGATTTCGATGGAACCACTGAACTTAGAACAGCTCCAAACCCATTATTAGGCAAGGATATCTTGCAAAAATTGAAAGATATTCCACATGTATTTGGGAAGGAATTTCAGCAAAGTTTAAGAGGGCCTGGTTCGCGTAAAAGAAAAGCAGGAGGGGCGGAGTCTTCGCTTAATATGCCAAACAATTGGAAAAAATTGAGTATATTATATGAGCTACCATATTGGGCTGATAATATACTCAAACACAACTTGGATGTCATGCATATTGAAAAGAATGTTTGTGATAATGTGGTCGGTACTATAATGGATCTTGATGGGAAGTCAAAAGATAGTTTAAAGGCAAGATTTGATCTCGAACAAATGAGGGTTCGACCGGAGCTTCATGCAAAGAGGCTGTCAGTGGGTAGTAGTAAATGGCGTATACCGCCTGCATGCTACTCCCTAGATAACGCAAGGAAGGAGCTGTTTTGCAAAGTATTAAAGAGTGTGAAGATTCCAGACGGTTACTCCTCCAACATTGCAAGGTGTGTTCACGTCAAACAACGGAAGATCTTCGGGCTGAAGAGCCATGACTCACATGTAATTATGCAACAATTTCTACCATTGGCTATTCGAAAGACTTTGCCGATGAAAGTGAGTTCTATATTAATAGAGTTAAGTTCATTCTTTCGTGAATTATGCTCTAAGGTTAGTCGGCCGGAAGATTTTCAACGTCTAGAGGAACGCATTCCACTCATTCTTTGCAACTTAGAACGGATCTTTCCACCGGCCTTTTTTGATATAATGGTGCATTTGCCTATCCATTTGGCATCTGAGGCACGTATAGGTGGACCCGTCCATTTTCGATGGATGTATCCCATTGAAAGGTATGTACCATATGCATAATATATGAGCTTGATTTCCAAATGATTTGATATTTTGCAACTTACTTACTCTTGTTTGAAATTCTTTCTTTGTAATTAGATACTTATATACACTAAAGTCGTACGTGCGCAATAGGGCTCACCCAGAGGGGTCCATTGCAGAAGGATATTGTTCCGATGAATGCATCACATTTTTGACAAGGTACTTGGAGAATGTTGAGACACGATTAACTAGGCCACCAAGGTACCAAGAAAATAAACCACTTAAGGGTGTCAAACGTTTCACACTTCTCCATGAAGAAAAGAAATTGGCGCATGACTATAACTTGTTTAATGATGAGAAGGTTTCCTCCTATATAGAGTAAGGAGTTCAATTGTATGAGATATTATTTTTTTATTTTTATATTCCATGAATAACTTATAAATTTTTCATACAGACAATATAGGAGTACCCTTAAGATGATACATCGAAGATTATCTGCTCGTGAGCTACAAGTCAAGGTTAAAGCAGGGTTTGCTGATTGGTTTAAAGATCGTATTAAAATGCTTATTCAAGCAAAACAAATCATTCCTGAAGGAATCGATGTGCTTGCTAAAGGACCGTTTGCTACTGCAAGAAGATTCACTGGATTTAATGTGAACGGGTATACCTTCAAAACCGTTGATAGGGAGCGAGGAGCTAAAACCCAAAATAGTGGTGTATCGATTAATGCAATTGTGCCTTGCTACTCGAGTGCAAAAGACAAAAGACCAGTCGACGCTGAGATAACATATTATGGGCGTATAACTGACATGATTGAGTTGACTTATCAACAGGGACGTACGTTCGTGTTATTCAAATGTGATTGGGTTGATGTTGTCAATAAAGGTAGGGGTATGAAGACCGATGAGTTAGGGTTCACGCTTGTAAATTTTACACATCTTTTGCCTTCTCAAAAGGATGATCCTTATGTGTTGGCATCACAAGTTAGACAAGTTTTCTACGTTCAAGATCCAACTGAACCAGAATGGCATGTTGTGATTAAAAATACACCCAGAGATACTTTTGAAATGAGTGGAAATGATGATCAACTATTGGATAGTGAACCCTATGGTAATCGAATCCAGATTGACGATGAAGGAGATGACAATCTGAGTTTGGTGAGGGAGGATGTCATTGCAGAAATAGTGGATGACTTAGAGGTCAATGTTGCTGATCAAATAAATACTTGTATGGACTTTATTAATGATGAAGATGAGGATGAAGATGGAAATGAAGATGAAGTTGAGGTTAGTGTTAGAAGGGGAGATGTAGTTGAGGTTGCAGATGGAGGTGAAGATGACGATGAAGATGACGAAGATGATGAAGAGGGAAGTGAAGATGAAGATGTGGATGAAGATGGAGATGAAGATGAAGCTGAAGATGGGGTTGAAGAGGGAGGGGGGTCGGATTCGGATACTTAATTGTAACTGCATTACATCATGTTTTTTTTGTCATGTATCGAGTTTTAGATGATTATAATATAAAGTTCAATTAAGTGACTCGGTTCTTTATGATTCAAATTGTTTTTTGCTTTGATTCCTTTTTTTTCATCAAGATGAGGTTTCTATGTAGGTGATAAAAAATTTCCAGATCTATACTACTTTAATTGTCTTTATCACTTTAATAGTATGTTCTTACATTTATACTTAATTCTTTTTGTAGGAAAATGGCGTCTCAAGAACAACCAGCTGTTAGAAAAACAAGGGGGAAAGCGCAGATGAAATGGTTATCAGATATACCTCCAGGGACAAAAATACCAATAACCTGTAAAAAGGGTGTACCAATTTGTAAGGTTCACTCCCACAAGATTGCCGCTTATGTAGGGTGGATGGCTCGGGATGGAAATAGATTCGGCCTTCACCACCCCTCATGGACAGTGGAAGAGATTCAAGAGAAGATCCCTGATGCAATTTTAGAAGTGAAGGTAAAATAGATATATATGTTTCTTTTTTGCCTTTTTTTTACATAACAATGGTTAATTATACAATTATATAATGATGATCATGATAACTTACTCTATACGACCACCTTTTTCATGTTGAAGCAAATATTTGACATCCCAATAGAGTGTGAAAGGTGGATATCTGAAACTCTAGACGAAAGGTGGAGGCAACACAAGTACAAGATGAAGTTGTCGGGCTTTGATCCTTATTCAACAAACGTAGAAAGGCTTGCACATCGCCCGAAGGATGTAGTTGAGAGTCAGTGGCCGATTTTAGTCGACTACTGGTCATCGGACGTTGGGATTGTAAGTGTTTGATTATCAATAGGTTAGTAAGTTTATACAATTAGTAATAGATTCTTAAACATATTTTTTTTAATGATATTGTAGGAAATTAGTCAGCGTAATAAGCGGAACAGGGACAAACAAACTGTGCCTCATAGAACTGGTTCGAAATCATTTATGAGGATAATTGAAGAGGTAAAATATAGCATTGTTCAAACTATATATATATATATATCAATTTTTAAACCGTTGATATATGTGTTAAACCCTCTGTAGATGGAAGAGGAAACAAACACAACACCGACAAGTTTGTGGTATTAGTTTCTCCAAGGAGGTAGATTTTCCTCCAGTTCTACTGGTGTTTTTGCATTTCAAATTCTATTTTAGAAAAACTTGTTGAATGCGTTTCTATTTGTTTGTTTATGAAAAATGTTGCATACTTTGATGTTTGGATATGTTATAACTTAAAAGTGATTTTGACCTTTGAAAATGCAAATCAAGGGGCCTTACAACGATGCTCCCCCGAATGATGGTATTCAAGTGATCTTATTTAAATTATAGTTGAAATAGGCATTCCCAACAAAATAGAAACTGATTTTGTTCAAGTGATTTTAATATGTGAAAATGCAAATCAAGGGGCCTTAGTTTTACTTGTTTTATGCGTAGCTAGATATAACATATATTTGCAATAGTTGTTATATTACTTATGAGTGAACTGATTTATACTTGTTAGACATTCTATGAGAGAATGACTTGTTAAAGTGCCATTTGTGAATCTTCATGCTGCAATGATCTTAATAGAATCCTCACACTCTCTTAAAAACTATCAATTAAGGAAACATGAATTGAAAGATACTTTTATGGTTTGTTTTGTGCAGCATAGTCCATCGGTGCCCACTTCACCACTTACACCCGAAGAGTAGGAGATCAGCAGATGAACACTTTTTGGTAAATATATTTTACTATTTTACATATCATTTTGATGACATATATGGAATATATATTAGGAATGAGTAATTGATCATGGTATTAGTTAAAGAGGGTTAATTGTGGATGATATTTTATTTGTCTTGATATGTGAAGGATTGGAGAAGAAATTTTTTGTTTCTTTTGTCATATGAAATGATGTAATTTGACTCATTTCATCATATACTTTTGGTTTCTCTTGACATATGGAAAAGGAAAAGATGCAATAAATAAATCTTTTGCCATAGTTGTATATGGAATGAAATGAGTTTCAATCATTTGGTATAGAAGTTAGGGAAACATGAACTGAAATCTACTTTAATGGGTTGTTTTTTGCAGCATATATATTTTGCCGTTGCCCATACGGATGTAGGTCTAACACCGTTCCCTAAGAGTAGGAGATCAGCAACTGAACACTTTGTGGTGAATATATTCTACTACCCTTTTTGTGATTAAAATATATTCTACTACCTGCTTTACAAATCTTTTTGATGACACATATATAGGATATATATTAGGATGGAGTAATTGATCATGATATGGGTTTATCATGAGGTGAAGGGATTTGAGAAGAATTTTTTTGTTTCTTTTGACATGTAATGGATCGAATGGAATGTATATGGTCAATGTTGGATATAGAAGGTTTTTTTGTGTTTAATTGGATATGTTTAGGATTGTGGAACTTTTACTTTTGTTTCTCTTAACATATATGAAAGGATGTATAACTCATTTAAAGCTTGTGCTATAGTTGTGAAGGAATGAAATGAATTTGAAACATTTTGCTTTTAAGTTTATGATGGAATGGAATGAATTTGGGCAGGTGGATACTAGTACTGTAAATATAGTTGTGATGGACTGAAAAGAATTTGGGCAGGTGGAGACTAGTATATTCTAAGTTCTGATTATGTAGTTTTTGCACATGTACTGTAAGCAGGTAATTCTAAGTTCTGATTATGTGAGATATATATATATAAGCAGGTAAAAAAAAAAAAGACTTTTAGCGACGGTATTAACCGTCACCAATAATTGAATTAAATCCACGGCAGTAAATGCCGTAGCAAATACACTACTGTATTGGCGACGGTTTTTGATTATTAACGACGGTATACACCCGTAGATAAAAAGAGAAGTTCGTCTTAATTTAAAGGCCTTTTTGTGACGGATTATGCCGTAGCAATTATATTTGCTTTTTTGCGACGGTTATCCTCCATTAACGACGGCTTTTTACCGTAGAAAAAGGGTCAAGTGCCATCTTATTTAATGATTTTTTGTGACGGACAGACCGTCGCTAATAAGCAGTAAAACCGTAGCAAATAGTATTGCCGACGGCGGCTTATAAGACGGAATCTATGCCGTCGCAAATATTTATTGGCGACGGTTTTTGAGCTTTAACGACGGTTTATTACCGTCGCTATAGGCCTGTGTTTTTGTAGTGTATCTCTGTACCGTAGACCAATCACTTTGGACTATCGCCATGGTTTTCTCGGATCCTGATTACCATAAATCAGGTGGCGACTCCTCATCACATTCACATTCATACCCCCCTTCTCAGGTGGGTGAATCCTACTTACGCGTTACCCGTGCACGTGCGTGCACTCTTCTCAGGGGAGAGCGCTCTCCCGCGTGCGCGTTGGGATCGCACCGGATTCTGGCTCCACACTATGAAATTTGTCAAAAGGGAAAAAGAAAAAAAAAAGAAGAGAGACCTAAAAAAATAAAGAAAAAAGCTGATAAAAAGGTGAATTTGATATTCAGCTTTGACATATGAGTTGAGGATGAGGCTGTCACATAAGACTCTCCTAAAGGCGCGGGTATTTTTTTTAAAAAAAAATAACGCTTTCTAATATATCTTAAGAACAAAAAATTTTAACTGTAAATAAATTAGTTAGCCATATAATTAAATTTGCTTATCTAAATTGAACAATCATAAAAATAAAATCATGAGAACAATCTTATTTATGCTAGTTTTTTGTGTTTTACTACAATCTGAATAATGTACAAATTATTTGAATGCCATCTTTATAGCTTGGCTATACCGAATTACTACTATTTTTACAATTACACTTCATTTGATATGTGTATAACTACAAAGTCAAGAAATCTATGGAGGTGCTGATAAAGAGAACACAGAAGAATGCATGTAGATTAACTAAAAAAAAAAACAAAAGGCAGAGCAACCGATAGATACCGAGCTACGAAATAAAAACCTATTAATGCTTTCTAATTCTATTTGAAATGGCTAAATAAGATCATGCAATTCGTAGACTCTAGTAATAAATTAATTGATTCAAGATGAAAAGAAGGAAAAAAGAAAAGAAGGCAAAAGTAACTTGTGAAAAGATAGGGATTGGGAAATAAGAAGTATCATGAGGCATATAGATCTACAACACCAGATCCAGTTCCAATTCGATCAGTTTGAGAGCCACCACAAACCATTAAATCTCTATTCTCTCTTGATGTATTTGATCGAGACACTTTTACCCATTGTCATAGCCTACCTTGCCAATCAACACCTTGAGGAGTCGACAACTTTCTTTGTGAAAGATGTACTAAATATATAGCATCCAAAATGGTAACGCACGCATGTGATCATAACATTAGGGATATCATTCAAATTGAAATTAATACTATATTAATATAGCAAGTTTATAGCAAATGCAAAAAATTAGGCTTTTAGATTTGAGTCAAATATGACTGTGTGGCATTTTATGTTCTAGAGAGGCATCATTAAAATTAGAAGTAGAAATAGAAATAGAAATAGAAATACTAATGAATATGTTAATATACTACCGTTTATAGCAATGCTAAATTTACTGTATTTCCTACTATAAATCTTACTGCAAAAGTCATCACACGGTTCTCAAATGATCTCAAACCCTTCGTGATTTGCGTCATTTTTCAATTGACGTAAATACCCTCCTAAATAACTTTGCAGTATAACTTGTAGTACACTTTGCAGTAAGTGTAGTATCACCGTGGTATATATATCGATATCAGGTTTCCATAATGTGAGTGCTATAATTAATATGAATTATACTATATTCATTTCAGTAATAAGAAACATTTTACATTTACGTATGGAAAGATATAGGGTAAGAAGTTGTAGCTTGGCAATGAAAAGGATTTTAGTCATCTCTTTAACCAAATATAGTCGCGGGCGAACAATTCCAGCTCGATCTTTTTGTCCTTGTACATAAATTAATAGATTTAGACTGTACACTTTGCTCTTCCAAAGAAAAAAAAATTAGACTATATACATTAAAATATCTCTAAAATTAGTATACAAAATCAAGAAAACTAAAAAAGAAAATCAATAAAACTAAAAATGAAAAGAAGAATTGGTGTGAGGTGCAAATAACTAATTTTCCATTCTTACCTTCTGTGAAAGGGAAGAAAATTGCAGGGCCATCTAGAGTTTATTAAAAGATGGGGAGGGAGACCTGAGAATATATAAGGGGTGATGAAAGAGAATCGTGGGGAAAAGGATACGGGTAAAATCATGGGGAGAATCATTGAGAAATACGTTAAGGAATACCCACTAATATAGTAACTCATTAGTACAATTTAGTAATTGTAACACCCTGCCCTCACCTTTCGGGTCTGCAGCCCTTACTCAATGAGAACTAGGCATTTCCGGCGGAACCATTAACAACTTATAGCTCTAGGGTGAACGTCTTCCACCAAGCTGACAAGAAGCTTGCACTCACATTCACAACACAAGTACAATAAAGCTGGAATAAACTTTATCAACTTAAACATAAACTGTCAAACAATTGGATAATTAAATAATCCCAAAGATCAAAGGACGAAATAACGTCCAAACAAAACTAAACGAAATAGCAAAGGATGTCCTACGTCTACACGGAACTTAAGCAAGTCTCCGAAGACTAAATCCTGCCTACGTGATCACCGCCTCTAGCGAGGATTCACCTATTTCCCTGGACCTGTAAAATAACGGTGCTAGGTCAAAACCTAGCCAACAAGTTCACTAGTTCCCTTGGCTTAGATTCGGGTTAACCATATGCTTCACAAGTTTTAGTGTATAAACATTAGATAAGATGATAGAATAAGTAACGTAAAGAAATGCACAAGATTCGCGGATGTTGTGTTTTATGTTCTTCGATTAAGATTAAGTTCTCGAAATCAAAAGTGCTCTCTAGTTACTACCCACGTTTCACCCATTCCTATAGTTCAATCGAGACACTAGCCATGTGCTACGTAAGTCTGATGAAACTGCCTCGAAATCCATCCCCCGAACACTGGTAACCCTGACGGCGTTACTTACGTGTCAAGTGATTCCGTAGACCTCACTTGGCGATTCCGAAGACCTCGCTTGGAGAGGACCAGGCCTACATAGGACCTAAACTATGTTTGCACACGTGCCAAACAAGTTATTTAAGCATACATCAAGCTTATGGAGGTATCTTACACATTCTCTATGTGTCCACAATTTCTCATCATCATGGAATTAGTCTCAAGAAGTTATATATGCATTTTAAACTCATAAATACATATCCTTTAATAGCATACATGTACATAATCATAATATCCTTCATGCATGAACTAACCATACAAAAGGAACTCACAAAAATACATTTAGGGTCAAAAGGGCAGTGGGTATCGATACACCCTCAGTGGGTATCGATGTATCGATACCCACTTTCAGACGGAGGGTGTATCGATACTCCTTCAGTTGGGTATCGATACAGGCCCAATCTGTGAGCTGGTATCGATACCCTCTAAATGGGTATCGATACCCTCTGGGTTTTCTCGCGATTCTGGGTTTTGTTCTTCAACAAAACTCCATGAAAACTTAGGTTTTTGGCCTGTAACTATTAGGGGATTGCATACAAGTTAAATATACATAGATTTAATGCTCTTTAACCAATGAAAATCATACACACATGGATACGTACCTTCATTCATCTAGTTAACATATATCAACATTTAAAACCCAATTTCTATGCATTCATTCATGGATTAGGTTATGTAAACTAAGCATAAACCTAGATTTTATGCAAGTATTTATTAAGACTTCATCAAAGCAAAGTGGAAGACCTAAGTCTACACCAAAGGAGCAAGTTACTACTTACCTCAAATCACCAAGGAAGATGAATCCCAAGGAAGAAGAAGAAGATTAAGAAGATCCCCTGCAACCAACTTGATTCTCTGTGTTAACACCTTCACAAATCCTGGGGCTCTCATTCAAGAAGCTCTCTCTCTCTCTCTCTCTCTCTCTCTCTCTTTCTCCCTCTCTCCCTTGAAAATGGCTGAGCAGCCTCTCTCTCTCCCTCTCTTCTTCTCTTCCAATCGATGGACACAAAGGGGAGAAAGGGTTAGAGTTAGTTTTTTGTTTAGCTAATACTTATAGATAATAGAACCCAACCCTAATAAAATTCTAACCAGGTGCCCTTAACACAAGTGGTTGCCCCCAGCATAAGCAACTTAAAGAGATATGGGTATTACAATCTACCCCCCTAAAAGAGAATTTCGTCCTCGAAATCGCGCATACCTCAACAAAAAGATCCGGGTAACTCGCGCGCATCTCCTCTTCTCTTTCCCATGTGGCCTCATGCTCATCATGATGATGCCACTGCACCTTTATCCAAGTTATTGATCTCGACCTTAGCTTCTACCCCTTGTAGTCAAGATTCCTATAAGGCTTCTCTACATAGGTTACTCCTGGTTGCAACTCTAACTCGTGGAAATCGACCACTGATGGGCAGTCCTCATCCCTGAGATGTTTCCGAAGCATAGACACGTGGAAGACATCATGGACTCCCGCTAACTGATCTGGCAAAGTTAACCGGTAAGCCACTTTCCCTACTCTCTCTGGATAGGAAAAAGTCCAACGAATCGCGGTGATAACTTTCCTTTCTTACCGAATCGAAGAACACCCTTCATCAGTGATACCTTCAGTAACACTTGATCACCTACCTCAAACTCAAGTTCCCTACGCCTCTGATCGGCATAGCTTTTCTGACGACTCTGAGCTGCTCGCATACGCTCTCTGATTAAGGCTATCTTCTCTGTAGTCTGTTGTACTGTTTTCTCTCTTAGAAGTTTCGACTCTCCGAATTCTGCCCAACATACTGGAGATCTACAAGGCCTGCCATACAATGCTTCAAACGGTGCCATCCCTATGCTGGTTTAGTAACTGTTGTTGTAGGCAAACTCAACAAGTGGTAATGAATCTTCCCAATTACCCTTAAAGTCTAGAATTATACAACGGCTAACTCGAGGTCATAAGTCCGATAGTTATGCTCATGTGTCCTCAATTGTCTCGATGCATAAGCAACCACTCGTCCTTCCTGCATCAATACACATCCCAGCCCTTGATGCGACGCATCAGTATACACCACAAGTCCAGCTCCACTCTCTGGGCTGATCAAAACTGGGGCTGTCCTCAACTTAACCTTCAGCTCTTGAAACGCTTGCTCACACTTAGCATCCCACTTAAATGGAATGTACTTCTTAGTGAGTCTCGTCAAAGGACCTGCTATACTAGAAAATCCTTCGATAAACCGCCTATAGTACCCAGCCAAACCTAAGAAACTTCGAATCTCTGTCACTGTGGTAGGTTGCCGCCACTCCAGTGCAGCCTGAATCTTGGAGGGATACACTATCACTCCCGCCCCCGACACTATGTGTCCTAAGAATTTCACCTCTTGTTGCCAAAATTCCCACTTTTCGAACTTTGCATACAACTGGTGCTCTCGTAGAGTCTGAAGTACTCTACGTAAATGAACCACATGGTCCTCTTGTGTCTTGGAGTAAATTAAGATGTCATCAATGAAAACGATAACAAACTGGTCCAAAAAGTCTCTGAAAATCTAATTCATCAGATCAATAAACACTGCTGGTGCATTGGTAAGTCCAAACGGCATTACCAAGAACTCGTAAGACCCATATCTTGTCAGAAATGCTGTCTTAGGTATGTCCTACTCTCGGACTCTAAGCTGATGATAACCCGACCTTAAGTCAATCTTAGAGAACCACTGTGCTCCCCTAAGCTGATCAAACAGGTCATCTATCCTAGGCAAAGGATACTTATTTCTTACCGTGACCTTGTTCAGATCCCGGTAGTCTATAAATAGTCTCATGGACCCATCTTTCTTTTTAACAAAAAGAACTAGTGCACCCCAAGGTGACGAACTACGACGTATAAAACCCTAAGCCAATAACTGGTCTATCTGGTTCTTTAACTCTTTCAGCTCTATTGGAGCCATCCGATAAGGTGTCTTCATAATCGATTTTGTGCCCAGAACTAGCTCCAAACAGAAGTCTATCTATCTGCGAGGTGGTAACCCTGGGACCTCGCCAAATACATCACGGTATTCGCGGACCACAAGAATCGATTCTAGCTCTCTACCTTCAACCGAATGTTCCAACATATCCACAAAGCACAGGCGTGTCCTATCAAAACCACATCCTACTGACAACGACAACACATATGTCGTTTCCTCTGGAATAGAAAATATTACCATTTTCGCGTCACAATCCAACCTTGTATGGTATGCATCAAGCCAATCCATACCTAGTATAACGTCAAAGCCCTCTATACCCAACACATAAAGATCTGAGCTGAAATCTAGTTTTTCTAAACTAATAACACAACCCTTGCAAACTAGTTCCACTGGTACTGTCATCCCCATAGGTGACATAACAGAGAAAGGGTAATCACACTTTTCTGGTCTAAGTGTCAAGGTGTCTAAAAACATACGAGATATGAAGGAATGTGATGCTCCAGAATCGAAAAGGATTCGGCCAGGCCGAGAGTGAATTAGGAACGTACCTTCCACCATTCCCTCTGGCGCTCTCGCATCCCTAGGTACTACAGCATAGGCTCTACCTTGATGCTGTCCATATGGTTGTCCCTGCGGCTGTCTCTCCTGGTTAGGTGCTGGTTGAGGTCGAGCTTGACCCTGACCATTCTGCCTCGGCTGTTGATTCTGCCTGGCCCCTTGCACCCCGTTACCGCGCGGACAATCTGCTGCCCTGTGTCCTATCTCACCACAGGCATAACAAGGCCCTTTAATTACACGCCTACTGCCCTCTTCAGTTCTCAGTGTTTCAGGCTGTGCAGGAACTACTGCACCCGTATCCTTTTCTTCGGTTTTCTGCCTCTTCCAGTAACCCCGGTTATCACGGTTCTTCCCTTGCTGACCTTGGCCATTCTTTTGATCACGTTTGTCTACTGGTTTGGCCTCAGCTTTCTCACTTCTCTTTCTTCGTGCCTCCTGGATCTCCTGATCATGAAGTCGTGCACACTCTACAACCTTAGGAAAAGTATCAAAACTAGGCTGCCCGATGATATGCCTAGAGATCTGTCGATTCAATCCCCTCAGAAACTTCTGTATCTTACTCTGCTCAGTCGGAATAAGACCCGGTGCATACAAAGCTAGCCTAGAGAACTCTCTCTCAAACTCAACCACTGTCTGATCGTCTTTCTGTCTCAAATCTTGAAACTCTTTTTCCATTGCCATACGTGCACTCTGAGGAAAATACTGGTCAAAGAACATCGCCTGAAACTGCTGCCAAGTTAGGGTGGTAGTATCTAGATCCTGGGAACGAGACTCCCACCAATCCAATGCATCTTCTACAAGTTGAAAAGCTGCAAACCTCTGCTTATACTCTTCTGGGCACTCGAAGGTCCTAAAGGTCTTTTCCATCTCCTTGATCCACTGATGTGCCACTAACGGATCTGTAGAACCTCCAAAAGTTCGTGGTTTCAAACTCAAGAAGTGTCTATGTAACTCCATCCAAGTAGGTGCTCCTACCCGTACCACTGGCGGTTGCGGTACATGAACTGGTGCTTGTACAGGAGCTGGTGCCACTGGGCCCCTTGCACCCAACCGTGCATCTAGCCTGGCATCCACTACTGCCCCTACCGACTCTGCAATCATCTGTCGCAACACCGCCCACTCCGGCATCTGAGGGTTCACCCCTCCTGTCCGATTCTGCCCCGTGCCTTGCCCAATCCCTCCTTGCTGTGGTGGTGGAGGAACCCCGGTAGGTGGTGCGTTCACCTCTTCGGTAGGAACATCATCATTGTTCCCCCGTGCACCTCTACCTCCTCGCCGACCACCTCTACCTCTAGCTCTCCTCCCAGACATAATTCTGAGATACAAGAAAAGGAGGATAAGAAACCGAACTAAGCCTATTGCTAAACCAAGCCAAACATCAAGCAACAAACAAACATCAAGTGCACCCACCCTTAGTCTCGTGTCTAAAGTCAAACATCCTAACTCAACTTAATTCCCTCTAGGACTTTGAACCTGAGGCTCTGATACTAACTGTAACACTCCACCCTCACCTTTCGGGTCTGCAGCCCTTACTCAATGAGAACTAGGCATTTCCGGTGGAACCATTAACAACTTGTAGCTCTAGGGTGAACATCTTCCACCAAGCTGACAAGAAGTTTGCACTCACATTCACAACACAAGTATAATAAAGCTGGAATATACTTTATCAACTTAAAGATAAACTGTCAAATAATTAGATAATTAAATAATCCCAAAGATCAAAGGACTAACAACGTCCAAACTAAACTGAAAGAAATAGCAAAGGATGTCCTATGTCTTCACGGAACTTAAGCAAGTCTCCGAATACTAAATCCTGCCTACGTGATCACCGCCTCTAGCGAGGATTCACCTGTTGCCCTGGACCTGTAAAATAACGGTGCTAGGTCAAAACCTAGCCAGCAAGTTCATTAGTTCCCTTGGCTTAGATTCGGGTTAACCATATGCTTCACAAGTTTTAGTGTATAAACATGAGATAAGATGATAGAATAAGTAACGTAAAGAAATGCACAAGATTCGCGGCTGTTGTGTTTTATGTTCTTTGATTAAGATTAAGTTCTCGAAATCAAAAGTGCTCTCTAGTTACTACTCACATTTCACCCATTCCTGTTGTTCAATCGAGACACTGGCTGTGTGCCACGTAAGTCTGATGAAACCGCCTCGAAATCCATCCCCCGAACACTGGTAATCATGACGGCGTTACTTACGTGTTAAGTGATTCAGTAGACCTCACTTGGCGATTCCGAAGACCTCGCTTGGAGAGGACCAGGCCTACACAGGACCTAAACTATGTTTGCACACGTGCCAAACAAGTTATTTAAGCATACATCAAGCTTCTGGAGGTATCTTACACATTCTCTATGTGTCCACAATTTCTCATCATCATGGAATTAGTCTCAAGAAGTTATATATGCATTTTAAACTCATAAATACATATCCTTTAATAGCATGCATGTACATAATCATAATATCCTTCATGCATGAACTAACCATACAAAAGGAACTCACAAAAACACATTTAGGGTCAAAAGGGCATTGGGTATCGATACACCATCAGTGGGTATCGATACCCACTTTCAGACGGAGGGTGTATCGATAGTCCTTCAGTTGGGTATCGATACAGGCCCCATCTGTGAGCTGGTATCGATACCCTCTAAATGGGTATCGATACCATCTGGGTTTTCTCGCGATTCTGGGTTTTGTTCTTCAACAAAACTCCATGAAAACTTGGGTTTTTGGCCTGCAACTGTTAGATGATTGCATACAAGTTAAATATACATAGATTTCATGCTCTTTAACCAATGAAAATCATACACACATGGATACATGCCTTCATTCATCTAGTTAACATATATCAACATTTAAAACCCAATTTCTATGCATTCATTCATGGATTAGGTTATGTAAACTAAGCATAAACCTAGATTTTATGCAAGCATTTGTTAAGACTTCATCAAAGCAAAGTGGAAGACCTAAGTCTACACCAAAGGAGCAAGTTACTACTTGCCTCAAATCACCAAGGAAGATGAATCCCAAGGAAGAAGAAGAAGATTAAGAAGATCCCCTGCAACTAACTTGATTCTCTGTGTTAACACCTTCACAAATCCTTGGGCTCTCATTCAAGAAGCTCTCTCTCTATCTCTTTTTCCCTCTCTCCCTTGAAAATGGCTGAGCAGCCTCTCTCTCTCCCTCTCTTCTTCTCTTCCAATCGATGGACACAAAGGGGGAAAAGGGTTAGAGTTATTTTTATGTTTAGCTAATACTTATAGATAATAGAACCCAACCCTAATAAAATTCTAACCAGGTGCCCTTAACACAAGTGGTTGCCCCCAGCATTAGCAACTTAAAGAGATAGGGGTATTACAGTAACGCATAATTTACTCACCAAACTTTAGTAATTAATAAAAATTAGTATTTTGCAACCATATTTTACATAACTGAAGATTTAATGTTATAGAGAAGAAGGAAATATAAGATCTAAAAATTTTAAGAATAGATAAGAGGGGAGAGAGGAGAGACGCCAAAATAGTAATCTTACTACTTATGTGTGCATTAAATATTATAATACTATTCTTAGCATTAATAAAATATTAATATTATCATCAATTACCATTTACGTTTTAGTAATTTTTATAATTAGTTGTTTTTATTATTTAATAATTACTTTTGTTGAAGTGTCAATTTTGATGACATGACTTTTTGAAAGAATAAAGTGTCACGTGGATGTCAAAGATTGCCCCGCCATGCGCTTCAGCTATAGTAATATAGTATAGACTAGTTTTAAAGCCCGTGCAAAAGCACAAACAATTTGTTTTTTGAATATTTATTTTTTTTTATATTTTTACAAAAATTTTTGTTTAGTTTTGAATTTTACTTCAAAATAAAAAGAGCTTTAAGTAATGTTCGTTAAAAAACTAAAACTGTCAAAAAGTAAATAATTGAGAGACAATAATGACAATGAGAGGGTAGAATGTTCTAATTATTGGTGGTAATTAATTAGCGTGAGAATTATGACGTAATTATAAAAAATTAAAATTAGTGTTCAATTTTTCATACGAAGTACTTACTAATTAGTGGTGATTAACTATAATAGTAACTATTGATTTTAGAAAAGGTAACATTGGATTTAGAAATGGTCGAGTAAATGAGTACCATTAAAACAATAACGGTACTGAAATTCAAAACCTAACGTTAAAACTCAAAACCATGCAAGTCTTATTTCATACATTACCTGTAGGGTCCACATGAAACTGATCTAAAGGATTATATTTTGTGATAATGTTCTTCCCACCATGTTGATCATCCTTGCAAAAAAAAAATAGGACAATCTAAAACTTGTAACCCCATCATCCGGTGATTGAAAATCACAAAAAAATCAACGGTAATTAAACTATTCATTTTACTGTTGATTCCACTCAATGGATGATGGGGTTACAGGTTTTAGAATTGACGGATTTTTCGTAAGGATGATCTACATGATGAGAAAAATATCATAACTTAAAATCAGCTCTTGAATCATCTCTATATAAACCCCACAACTAAATGGACACTCAATGTACTTTTAACAATGTATGCTGATAAGGCCTCATATATAAATAGCCCAAAAGATTTTTTTTTCTCTTTTCAAAGTTTTATTTCATGGAGGGAAAGGAGAGAAAGAAAAGACAAACATGATCTTGTGATAAATCACTCTTTCTGAGAACATAAAACATAACAACACCATATAACTTTTTTTTTTCCGAAACCTCCACATAGGGAGAGAAATTTATTCAAAATAAAATAAAACAGAAGCACATCATAAAGAGGGGGCATAAAGACCTAACCTCTGAGGGAACACAATATAGATATGTTTAATTAAATAATTGGTGAGCAAGAGAGATGCAATTCTGACTTAGAAATTAAATCTACATATTATTCACTACTTCTCTTTGTTAAAAAAAAAAAAGGACTTTCTGAAATACATGCATCCAGGCTTCCCTTCATTATAAGATTTTCTCAGACCTCTAATTTTTGGATAGGCAAATTAGATGATGCAGTTTGAAAGTACGAACTCATGCATGGCTTGTCAATTATCATTATTTCCTGTAAAACAACTGATAGTAAGATTGAGAGGATAGAACAACAAAAAAACAAAGAACAATGTATCAATAAATTTATGAGATTGAGAACAAAAATACTTTTGGAGATAATGAATAGCTTATATTGTTGTTGTTAAAGATTATGTATGTTTGAGAATTAGACAGATAATGGTGCTTAATTATTAAACTGTCCCACCTGTAATTAGTGAAGGTAATAACTATATATCAACTATGATTTTAAAAAACGCATAAAATTTATATCTGCTTTTAGAAACGTTTGGTTGTAGTAAAAGATAGTTAATAGTAATTAGAGAAAAGTAAAAACGACAGTGCTAAGGTTACAGAATTTGCTATAGAATTTAGTACATAAGCTATAATTTACGGTGAGATTCATATCACTTTGGGATGGAGTGTGAATTACGAGGGTATAAGAAACATATTGACCATTGGATTAGCCTTCTGTAGCAAATTCGGTAGGAATTTGCTGTAACTCTAGCATTTCCGAAGTAAGAAACGCTTAGCACTTAATTTGTTGTTATCCATACTATATAAAGATCTCATTGTTTTAGAAACGTATATTTAAATCCTGATATAGTGGAGGTAGAATATAAGGCATTTTTTAGTAACACTAAATTAATGATGAAATTTGTATGGGCATTGAAGGTAACATTTTAGAATCTTACAATTAAATGTAATTATTTTAGAAATTGTTAATTAATTCTAATTTGAGAAACGTGTTGGTGTAATGAAAGGTAATTATTCTTTATTTTAAAAATTTCTAATATTTAAGTCTAGTTTTGTAAATTCCGGCTGTCATCATAATGGGTGACGTGGCACTCTAACTTTCTAGAGTGCCACGTGGATTAATATTATAGCCATGTCAGATGCTTCAGCTATAGTAATATAGTATTACAAGTTCTTTAAGCCCGTGTTACGCACGGGCAACGCTTTTAGAAAATATTTATTTATATTATTTTTTATTTTAAATTAAATTTTTTGTTATCAAATTTGAGATAGAGCTCCTATCAAAACTACTGTAGGAAGAGTATAAAACATAGAATTTTACAATAACAAATATCCAATTAGAGATAAAGCAACATCAATTAATTAATGACACATAACAACAACTATTGATGCGGCACTCCATATGNATAATAGATAGACTAGTTTTTTAGCCCGTGTGCATGAGTATTTTTTTTTTTTAAAGTTTGCTTTTCAATATATTTTTCTTATTTCTTTGTAATTAAATTAGTAAGACACATTAAATGGGATTAGAAATTTTAGAATCGGTGATTTTACAGGGGATTGATTCTATGTTGTAAAAATATCATCATCACACTTTTAGATCATCTTTTTGTATGTCCCGCAACACATATGTTCCTCAAAATTTATTAATAGTATTAAATAATTTTATATTAATTTTTTTTTTATAATGTTAACATATGTAACTTTTGTTGAGAAGGGCTATTGCACGGTCATTTAGACTACCCCTATTGCATCCAAATATGAAGGAAGATTATCTAAGGGCTAATTTTTTGTGAGAATGATTTTCTCGACATGTATATCATCATAAAAAAAAGTAGGTCATTCTAAAACTTGTAAACCTCTTAAATCAGTCTTTAGAAAATTGGTGAATTTGATAAATCATTTTTACCGCTAAATTTTAACAAAATTTTGATGGAGTTAGAAGTCTTAGAAAGTGTTAGAATGAACTAAATTTCTGAATATGATGATCTTCATGATAATAAGGAGGACATCCTCAATGAAAATTCGTGATTGAATCATCTATGTGGTCCCCAAATAATGGGGGATGCAATAAGGGAGCTCTAAATGGGAATGCAATATTCTCCACTGTCATGTAATTTTCTTTCCTTGCTTGCCTTGTTCTTAGCCATCTTATAGCTTCAAATTATTTCTTCTTAGTCAGAATTGCTGGCTAAATTGATTACGATTTTAAAATTCTATCCCTCTTGTATCATATATCCTCCATCTATCGTCGACAACCCCTAATGCGCATCTTTTTATACAAATAATTCATAAGAACACATCCAATTTTAAATAAAATTCAACTTCATTTGACTTTTTTGAAAAATTATTTTAACAAATGTTTCCATAAAAATCAAATTAACAAAAGTTTGGGGGCTTTGGTCATAAAAGTTGAACTTTTTTAAGTTTTTTCCTAATCATAATTTCATACTATTATTTTATCAAAGACCTCTGAAAAACACAATTTAACATCATAGTATTACAACTTTTAAACTTCAAAATTCATTTAAAATCATAGTATCCTCTTGGTTCCTATGACTCAAAATCTTGTAGAATCTTAAAAAATCAAAGATTCATTTAGAGCTTCAAGAAAATTATGGAATCCAAAGAGAAAAATTAAGTATTTAAACTTTAAAACTGTACTATTAAAAAACTGAAAAAAAGTATTACATAGATAAAAGAGAAAACATCTTGACCATATCGGCTAAAACTCATCTAAACTCAATCTTGAAACAACTTATTTTTGACAATATAATAATATATAATTTTCAAATCCAAATCTGGATTAGGAGTGTCAACCGGACGGTTCCGGATCGGAACCTAAAGGTTCCAGATCCGGTCCCATTAATATGAAGCGGTTCTAGATCCTTCTCAATTGGTGGTTCCGGCTCCGGTACCGCTAGGATCCGCGGGTACCTACGGGTACCCGATACCCGTTTTTAATTATTAGTTTTTTTTCATATAAAACCTTGTATTTTGTATTTTCGTGTTCTATTCAATTATAAAATTTATTTTATTATGAAATTTGTTATATAATAGTCATTGGTTTCTTTTTTTAATTAAAAAAAATTAAAAAATTATTGTATAATAGTAAATTAAACTATAAAATTATAAAATTTATACGGAATCGAGACTTTAGACATTTATATACAAAACATGGTCTGCAATCACCGTGACCTATATAAAGTAGCTCTACGTCTTCTTGACTGAGTGGTTCTGAACAAAACAAAACAAATAGAATTTGATCACCAAATTTGATGCAAAAGAAGTGAAATTATAATAAGAAGAATATGGGTACTCAAACAATAGTGAATATAGAATACACAATAATCAGGTTAGCTCGTGCAAATTAATTGGAGCTAGTCTTCAAAGCGATGAAGGATAAACATATCCTTCTCAGAATGACTCTAATCTACACTGAGTATATACACGATTCCTAAAATCAAAGAATTAAAATGATTAGACGTCACAGAAAATTAAGTGGCCATCAGATGATCGAATTCGATCAGTTCATTCCAGCAATTCGTTTCCTTTATCTCAGATGATGAGAGTAATATATGAGAGAAAAAATTACATACCCGTGGTGTTAGAATGGAACCATAAAAATAACAAAATAAAAACTGAAAGCATAAAAAATGCATATTAATTAATAAGGAAAGAGCTTACCAAAAGAATTACTACGAAGAGAAGGAAGTAACCCGTTAATTTCTAAACAAATATAATGAAAGGAGTTACAAAAAATTATTGCCATTTATATTTTTCATCAATAATATGAACTAATTAGCGGTTGACTTTGGTAACATGTATTTCAAAATGGAATGTTATAATCGCATATTAGTTGTGGAGATTGTCTTTAGATTTCCATCAGTAATTAAATTACGTTTTTGTATACATACATTAAAACTCTCTAAAACTATAGTCTACAATTAACTTTGTTGAATTGTGGTATTTAGTGGTAATTGTTGCGTACATTAGAAACTTTCTAAAAGCATATGTTGCCATTCACATTTATTAAAATTTAATTCATACCATAAACAATAGTTAATAGGGTCCTAAGTCATACGATAAACGGGCATAAATACTATATTAATTTGAAATTAGTAATTAGTAAGGTTATTAAATGTGTGTGAGTTAGCATTTTTATTTTAATGTACGTTTAGGCATTCAAAAAAGTTTTTGAAATTTGATTTTGTAAAGTGTATTAATTAGTGAAAAAGTGATGAGGTGGATAGAAATGTTGACGTGGCACTCTAGAATTTTAGAGTACCACGTGGATAGCAGAAGCTGCCACATCAGAAGCTTCAGCTATAGTAATATAGTATAGACTAGTTTTAAAGCCCGTGCTACGCACAAACAACACTTTAATAAAAAGCGGTTGAAATACTATCTAAAAATTATTTAAGATATGAATATTTTTCTAAAAAAGAAAAAAAATGTCTATGTATGCATGTCTGCTCAAATTTTTAAGTGTGTAAATCGTTGATTTAAGAAAGAACTATAGGAAACAAATGATAATAAGTGCATGTTGGAGAGGGATAGAGCCAGGTTTATTGATAGTAGTATCAAAGGGTTGAGAGCATGACATCTAGGTTCAAAGGTTTAAATTTTTGCTCTTTGATATATAATTACTGATTAAATACATTACAATAATGAAAAGCATTAATAAAAAATTTAGAAAGTTTTAGTTTACCATGAAACATGGTTAAATACCAAATAAAACCTTTGGGTTAACAAAACTCTCTCTCTTAGGTGTAGGTTAAAAAAACCTACATTATAAACATATAGCCCAATATATATAAAAAAACGATATTTCCACACTAAATAAAAGAAGTTTCTTAAAAATAAAATACATAAAAAAAATTATAAAAATTAATAAAATAATGGATTACTTATAATAAGCTGTAATTTTTAGTTTCTATTTTAGAGAAAATCTGAAAAAGCTTAATTAAATATATTATTTTTATAAAAAAAAAAGACAATTGGAAAAAAATTAAAGTATTTAATTTTTTGTATTTTTGAGAAGATAGGGTGAATTTCAAAAAAAAAATACAAAACATAAGATTTTACAAACTAACAAAAGCAAAAATTAAAATTTTAAAGTTATTTCTTAAAAATTTTAAAATATAAAAATTTTTAATTTTTAATTTTTGATGGTTAACAACAAAAAATATAAAATACGTTGTCGTTTGTGTAAAAACAAATGCCATAGATTAAGTAATTTACTTTAAAATTAAAAAGTTTTCACATTTAATATTTGATTTAAATCCGAGACATAAGAAACAGCTAAAAAAGATAAAGGGTCATATTGACATATGCCCAGGTAAGATTTGCATAAATTATTTTTCATGTTAGAGCTCTTCAAATTAGCTGAATTTTGTGGATATAATATTACCATTACTTATATGATGTCCATAAAAAATCAGCTTAATCATAGATCTCTAACTCCCTAAAAAATCACTTGAAATGTCACTTGTTAATTCAAACTATTAAATTATAGATTAAGTGTTCTTAGTGCTTGAGATTTCCCATTGAACTGATTTTTTATAGCTAGCTATGATCCAAATCGTAACAATAACATACTTATAAAAAATTAACCCATTTGGACAACCGCCTAGGAAGCTAAAAAAATCACTAACCTTTTAATCTTAACATGTGTTCTAAAGGCACATGAAGAAAGAGAAAGATCACCCGCTCAGCGTTCTATCAATGATAATTGTAATGCTAAACCAAAAGATATATTTGAACAAAAAGTAAAAGAGGAAGGTAATGCTAATTAACAAAAAGAAGATCATAAGAAAACAAAACAAAGACATATTCTGAATGTGGAAACATGGAAGAATTAAAAAACTTAAAAAAGAAAAAGTGAAGAGAAAGAGAAAGGCATCATGAGAAAAAGAAAAAATACCAAAAACACATCATCAAATCATTCCCGTATTTCCTCACCGTGGTCTTCTTCTTCTAAATCAAAATCATCATCAAATCATTGCCTTATTTTCTCAATGTGGTCTTCTTCTTCTAAATCAAAAACATCATCAAATTATTCTCTAATAATTGTTCAGAGGTGAATCTTCGATTGTTCATAGATTATCCGACTGCTATATATCTGAAAGGTCCATGTTTTTATGTTTATCGAATTTTGTGTCAAAGGTAAACTCAAGATGGTCTTTTGTAAATCTGAGTTAGAGTCTAGAGAGTCTTAGTTCACAGAGAAGAAATCTACAAAGGCTACGAAGAACTTGACTCACCACTGGAAGACATCCTAGGATGGTAAGAGACTTAAAAAACTAAGTACCATAGGTGGTTAGATTATTAAGAGTGTTTCCCACATTTTTGAATTGATTAAAAGCTGTTTTAAAAGGAAAAATCAGAATCTGAACAGTTTTGGTTTCGAAACCAAGAAGCTTGGTTTCAAAACCAACTGTGTTGATGGGTGTATTTAACAGGGAAAAGTTAGTTTCGAAATCAACCTCAGATTGATTTCGAAACCAAACTTTATCTGATGATAGATGAAGTTTGGTTTCGAAACCAAACAGTTTGGTTTCGAAACCAAACAGTTTGGTTTCGAAACTAAAACCTCATCTACCATCAGATAAAGTTTGGTTTCGAAACCAACAGGTTGATTTTGAAACTAAAAGAAAAAAAACATCACAGATCCATTTTGATTTCGAAACCAAATTAGGTCAGTTTCGAAGCCACCTGTTGGTTTCGAAACCAACCGGCATGGTTTCGAAACCATCGCTCAGATTCGTTTTGCATGTGCGATTTTCTGAGCTGTAAAGTAACTTTTTAGCATATTATTGCTAATCTCCCTCTAAGCCTTATTTTAGGGAGATAATTGAGCGTAGGAAACATTTCTAAATGGGATGAGAGGCTCAATAGAATGATCTTTCATCTCCAATAATGGTGTCTGCCACTAGACCTAGAACTAATAAATTAGTTTAGGATTGAGCTGGACATCTTCACTATAAATAGGGGTTGAATCCTCAGTATTCATTCAACTATTCACCCCTCACCTCAACAAGCACTTGAGAGTCTTCAACTCTACATCCTTAATTCTCAAGCTTGTTGAACTTGGTTCAAAACCTTCCCATTTTAAACTAAAAACTCTATTTTTGTGTGCCAGTGGTATTCCGGTGGTGGAGCTTGGAAGTGACAAACTCGTGGTGAAATACTTGAGGAGTCAAGTATTGGTTCAAGGTGCGGGACTTGCGGAAGTCAAGTTGGAGACGCATCAACGTCTACTAAAACACAAATTCGTGGAGTTCAAATTTGTGGAAGAATTGTACACCGTGACTATTGGAGCGTAGAGGGAGTCGTAATTCGTGTCCATCGAATGGTAAATCGGTTTGTAAGTTTTCATTACTTTTAGTGGATTCATTTCTGGACTAGGTCCTGGGATTTTTCCCAGTTTGGATTTCCTCGTAATTAAAATATCTTGTGCATGTTTTCATATTTGTTATGATATTGAAATATTCGATTCGTGTTTCCGCATGTTAAGAATCGAATAAGTTAATACTCTTGGTTAGAGATTTAAGTTTTATCCTTTATCACCAATTTAATTTTTTTTTTGGTGATTGTGTAATCCTTAACCATTGTCACATTGACATACGGTTATTCCAACTAAACCGTAGGGCATTTAGACTTTCAATATCTTCAAAAAAATTTATATAAAATGGATAGAAACTTTAATTGCAATAGACTTTCTGCTATAAAAAAACAAAAAAAACAAAAAGTGATTGCAATAACGCAGTAATTATCTTGCATTACAAAATATTAATTACTATAGATGCGTTACACTAATATATGTAGTAATTACCATAAACGTTTTACAATCTTGCGTTAAAAATGTGCGTTAATTACTACCCTTTAAAATGGGCTGGAAATCTGAAATTTGATTTCAAAACTGATTTTGTCAATAGTTAGAAACTTTACCAACTATTTTTGGCAATATTAATTGTCTAGATACCCTTCAAAATGTTGTGAAAAAATCATTGATTATTTGGAGTAATAGCTAGGTTCATTAGCTAGATACATTAGTAACTTATTTTGTCTATAATATGATTAAATACCTTTAAGAATATCTAGTAAGAAATAGGCAGACATTAAATGCACGCTTGAAAACGGATTCAATTAATTTTATTAATTAGTGGAAATCTAATGACGTGGAAGAAACCTTATGATGTGGCACTCTAAAAAAATAGAGTGCCACGTGTACATCAAAAGCCGACACGTTAGACGCTTCAGCTATAGTAATTAACGCACATTTTTAGGGTAGTAATTAACGCACATTGTAAAATAGAGTACCCGTTAAAAATATGCGTTACTACCCTTTAAAATGAGTTGTTGACAATGTCATTTAATGAGAGCTTTCCTCAAGTCCCTAGACCAAAGGGTTTAGAGAACTGTAGAAATTACTTGGTCTCCTCCTACCATGATAACTGGTACTGGAGACAACTCTAGAGAAGATCCTAAACCGGAAGACCAATGGACTATGGATGAAACTGAGGCTGCTACTAGAAATAGCAAAGCTCTCAATGCCATCTATGTTGCTGTAATAGTTGACGAATTTCGTCGCATATCTAATTGTGAAGTAGCAAAGGAGGCATGGGACATTTTGATGGTAACCCATGAAGGTACTAGGACTGTTATAATAGCAAAGCTTCAAATGTTAACTACCCAATTTGAAACCATTAGAATGGATGACAATGAAACCTTTGATGAATTTTATGCCAAATTAAATGACATTGTCAACAACTCTTTTGCTTTGGGTGAAGTTATTTCTAATTCCTCATACGACCCTTCATAAGCTGACAACCATCCAAGACCCTAAATAGGATCTTGTGCTTGACCATCTCAACAGAAACTCTCCTTTCCTCGAAGAGGACCAAGTTCCTTGTCTTCTAAACTTCGGTCATCAGGCTAATACAAGCCATATTCTAAAGCTCCTTGACAGTAGGGCTGCTAGACCTTGCCCTCTTAAGGATATCATTGAGGTTAATGTTCCTTGGGAACCCAAATAAACCATGGATCCAGTCCCAAAGCGAAGCAAAGAAGCTACAGCCCCATAGCAAGTGGTGGATAGAGTATTTATCCTTCATACATAAAACACAGCGAGAGGCCAGCGATAACCCACGAGTTTGAAGGTTATCGTTGGTGGCAGAACAACCTCTCACCAACTTCTAAGTTGTGCAAGCCATCGTCGGGTGGACAAAGTGATTCCAAGTGGAGCTGGCCCAACTCACCTTGCGATATTTCATTTTTAGCATTTCCACCCCTTTTGCAACCGTATAGGGACCACTTGTCAGGCTTCCAAATAACCTCCCCACCACCAAGCAGAGGATCATCCTCATACTCTATCTAACCTAAATGGTTATTCATATCTTCCATTGCTCATTTCAGGCCTTGCCATGTCGAGGAACTCTTGTAGAAATTAATCCAGGTCCCGTTCTTTTTCGAATTTATGGCCAATAAAAAGTCAGAATGCTCTTTAGCAGAGATGATGTTCCAAAAGAGCTTCATAAGCATGCCTTTGTTAATCAGCTCCAGTCTTCTTAGGCCTAATCCTCCCTCATCTTTTGGGCAAAAACTCTTATCTCAAGCAATCGTAATGATCTTTGTTTTGTTGGCCTCACTTGACCAAAGAAAGTTCCTCGTAATCTTCTCGCATTCTTTGATCACACACTTTGGCCATTTGTAAACCGCCATATTGTAGATAGGAATACTCTTGAGGACAGCGCTAACGAGGATGAGCTGGGAATTAAACGGAGTTTATGATGCAGGGCGGAGATCAAAATAACTCATAAATCTAAGAACAAAATAATAGAGAACAATTTCTCTAAACTAAATTTCATTAATCATCAAAAACTAATCTTAATTTTCGTTTTTGGAGCTCCTTATATAGATAACTCCCACATAACAAGTTAGAAACCTACCAAAATACTAAAAACTTGGACCCTAAGGTATCTACTACCTATAAGCAACTTTCTAAACCTATTAAAACTCAAAATAGACACTTCTAGACCTTCCTAAATAAGCCCTAAATATTAAAAACGAGATTAACTAATTTTTAATAAAAATAAATTTAATGAAATCATAAAAATAAAATAAGAATTTAATTTGTTCTAAATCATCCTTCATCA
>MVGT01002322.1:58555-68563 GCA_002174775.1 Macleaya cordata | reverse complement strand
TTCATGGGCCTGAGGCAGGGAAGTATGACCGTGGATCAGTACGTGGCTAGGTTCACTAACTTATCTCGCTTTGCCCCTACAATCGTTGATAAGGAGGCAGACAAGATAAGGAAATTCAGGGATGGACTAAATCCTCAGCTGTACGAAAAACTCCTAGCTTTAGAATTTTACAGTTTTAATGAGATTATGAAGAAGGTTCAGATGCTAGAGAGGGGGTGTGAGGTACTTCAGAGAAGGCAAGAGATAGCCACACATAGATGAGGAGCCAACCAGTTTCAACAACAAAACCAGTTTAGAGGGGATAAAAGGCAGAGGGTACAAGGCGAGTCATCCCAAGGGCAGAGACAACAACCCCAACAACAGAGGGCAGCACCACAGGGTAGAGCACCGCAACAACCCAATAGACCTCAAGGAAACCAGGGCCAGCAACAACCAAGACCACAGCAACAACAACCGAGAGATGATGGCATGATTCAATGTTGGGATTGTGGGGAAAGAGGGCACGTGAAGCGAAATTGCCCTAGGGGCAATCGACAACAGACATGTGGAGTTACTCAGGGATGCATGTTTGCCATTTCGCAGGATGATGCACGAATTTCCAACGATATGATGGAAGGTAAGATTTTGTTATATAATGCCTGAATTTCTGTTACTTGACCTTGGTTCTACTCTTCAATCATTGCTACTAAGTTAGTAGAAACCCTAAACTTGCCAGTTTCAATTCATTGGGAAGATTTTTGGAGCTAGCAACACCTATAGGAAAGTGTTCGGTGCCACATAAAGTTTGTAGAGACTGCGTAGTTCGAGTGGGCGAGGTAGAGTTGAACGTAAACTTGACACTGTTTGACATTTGAGACTTTGATCTGATTTTAGGATGGATTAGTTATTTGCACATCATGCACACATATTTGGCTGTTATGGAAAGACAGTGACCTTTGAAGTTCCTAAACAACCTGCAGTGAAGTTGAAGAGGGTCGAAGCATCGAATGCCTCTGAACAAATTAGAGTTTGAACTTTGAAATGCAGTAGTTTCCCCAAATTTCGAGGACGAAATTTCTTTTAAGGGGGGGATGATTGTGAAACCCCGTTAATTAAAAATAATAATAATAAAAATAAAAGCTGGCTAACAAAAAAAAAAGAAGAGAGGGATTTTTTTTAGCCAGGTCTGGAGGACACGGGCTGGCCAGACCCGTGGCCCAGCCCGTGACCCAAAATCAGCCACCACCTCCCTCTCCCCCAATCAGCTGAGTGCTGATCAAAAAAAAAAGAAAAAGAAAACAAGGAAAGAAAGAAAAGAAGAAGAGAGGAAAGCTCGACAGAGTTGAGAGAGGAAGAAAGATAGAGAGTTGAGAGAGAGAGGAACCGAGAAAGGCTGAGAGAGAAAGAGAGAGGAACCGAGAGAAAAAAGGGAGCTGAGAGAGAAGAAGAGAGCTGAGAGAGAGAGGAACCGAGAACAACTGAGAGAGAAACAGAGAGAAGAACCAAGAGATAGAGAGAGACATACAGCTGGAGAGAGAGAGAGAGGCGTTGAGAGAAGAAGAAGGAGAGCAGCAGTTGCTGCCGGAGGGAGCAGCAGCAGCTGCCGTCCCAGCTGAAAGGAGAAGAAAGCAAAAAAAAAAAGAAAAAAGAAAAGAAATAAAGAGGACCTGCAGAAACCGCAGGAGGAAGAAGGAAGAAGAAGAAGAAGGGAGAAATGAGAGATCGAGAGAAGATCGTCCTCCATCCCTCCCTTCCTTTTTTCTTTCTTTTAGGTAAAATTTTTTGCCCTAAATCATCTAATTTATTTCTGTTTTGAAGTGTAATAACTTAGGGTTTTTTTGTTTACTTCATTTCTTAGTGTAGATCTTATTGTTGAGGGAGTTTAATGGTGGAAAAGATGGTGTCTAAGGTCTAATTTTGAAAGTGAGGTATAATTTAAACATTATCCCTCTGTTTTGGGTGAAATTTGGTGATGACAAATTGGGGTTTTTAGAAGAAAACAAAATTTCATCATGAATTAGAAATGTAAGATGGATGGGTTGAAGATTTGATATGAATATATGGTTTTTATGATCTTAATTCCTCCATTTTTGATGCATGCAAGTGAAGACTTGAAAATAATGAGGTTATGGTGGTTAATCCTAGTGAAGTTGTGGATGATGATAGAAAAAAAAATTTAATGTTCAAGATAAATAAATTAGATGGTGGAATCTATATTATTGGGATGATTTCCTTTAGTTTCATACTAAAGATGGTGCTTGGTTATGATGAATATAAAACTCTTACATTGTTTTGGTGGATAATGATTTCTAAAACTAGGATGAAGTTTGTGGATTTTTTTTAGGTACTCTTGGGACCATTAATGATGGTTAAAGTTGAAGTTTACCAACTTAGAGTTTGGGGATTTTGATGATTCCAATAAAACCTTGAGTTGGGTCTAGAAATTTGATGATGATGGTGTGTGAAATTTTTGAAGATTCATATGTGATTCAGCTGGTGATAGTGGGTAATGAATCCAATTTATTTTAGATGGAACTATCATGTTGAAGACTATGGAGATTGACCTTAAGCTGAAGATAGGATTTATGGGATAGGTTATCTTTTTGTACTATTTTGAGGAATTTTACTTCATTAGAGAGCAACAATGAAGTTCGCCTTATTCGAGGCTTTAAGTGATAATCCTATCTTGTCTTTCGGTGGAAATGGGCTGATTTGAGACGTTCGAAGTAGGAGTAGTACTAATCCTGCTAACTGATGAAGTTTAGAGTAGTACTCTAAGTCGTTGGTGTTTCTTGATTTTAAATTTTTATTATTCCTCTTCTATCTATTCGACTTTTTGGTTCTCAGTACTAGAACTTAATTCTGTCTTTTGTTTCTTTGTCCAGCTGGTGAGCTGGGTGTTGCTGACTCTCTGGGTGAGGAGGATCAGTTTCTGTACCGCTAGAGATAGGTGGTCAATTCATCTTAATAGCACCCAACCATTTTAAATGCATGTTTCGAACTGTTATGTATGTACTTTTTGTGTGCAAGGCATGGCATGAAATTTATGAATAACAACAAACTTATGTTATGAAGAAAGCATTGAGAAACTGATTTTAATATGGAAATATGCATGCTTGATTATATATCATGTTTATGATTTCTCGTGGATTGTGAACAAATGTGACTTCAATTTTACGATCACGATTTATGTGGATGAAATGATGGTTATGTCTGGAAAACCATGTTTAATATATTGAAAACCTTTGGAAGAGACGAAAATCTATTTTATCGAGTGTTTTCTCGATGTGAAACCCAACTTTGAAAATGTGACAAAAAGCAATTTCCTTCGTGACCGCCTAAAGACGGTAGTGGCGTCTCACTACCGGGCTTGATAGGGTTCACGATAACACGGAGAACCGTGTATGCCTTAGGTGGACTGTGCCTGTGTTACTTCCGCTAGGATTCCCGCCCGAGTGATCTGTGTGTGTTGGCCGCCAGGGATCCTCACCCTTACGAGGGTGGGTGAGTTGGTTTGCCAGGTCCCGCAGACTTGGGTGCGTGGGTTGACCTGCCAGGGATCCTCACCCTTATGGGGGTGGGTGAGTTGTCTTGCTATGGTCCCGCACCCTATGGGTGAGTGGGTTGGCTTGCCAGGGATCCTTACCCTTACGAGGGTGGGTAAGTTGGTTTGCCATGGTCCCTCATCCTTAGGGCCAGTTACACTTGTTGTATGTAGATTTCAAAAGAGAAGAAATTTCAAAAAAAGGGGATTTCTACAAAAAGGACTTNGAAGTTGTGGATGATGATAGAAAATTTTTTTTAATGTTCAAGATAAATAAATTAGATGGTGGAATCTATATTATTGGGATGATTTTCTTTAGTTTCATACTAAAGATGGTGCTTGGTTGTGATGAATATAAAAATCTTACATTGTTTTGGTGGATAATGATTTCTAAAACTAGGATGAAGTTTGTAGATTTTTTTAGGTATTTTTGGGACCGTTAATGATGGTTAAAGTTGAAGTTTACCTTACTTAGAGTTTGGGGATTTTGATGATTCCAATGGAACCTTGAGTTGGGTCTAGAAATTTGATGATGATGGTGTGTGAAATTTTTGAAGATTCATATGTGATTCAGCTGGTGATAGTGGGTAATGAATCTAAGTTATTTTAGATGGAACTATCATGTTGAAGACTATGGAGATTGACCTTAAGCTGAAGATAGGATTTATGGGATAGGTTATCTTTTTGTACTATTTTGAGGAATTTTACTTCATTAGAGAGCAACAATGAAGTTCGCCTTATTCGAGGCTTTAAGTGATAATCCTATCTTGTCTTTCGGTGGAAATGGGCTGATTTGAGACGTTCGAAGTAGGAGTAGTACTAATCCTGCTAACTGATGAAGTTTAGAGTAGTACTCTAAGTCGTTGGTGTTTCTTGATTTTAAATTTTTATTATTCCTCTTCTATCTATTCGACTTTTTGGTTCTCAGTACTAGAACTTAATTCTGTCTTTTGTTTCTTTGTCCAGCTGGTGAGCTGGGTGTTGCTGACTCTCTGGGTGAGGAGGATCAGTTTCTGTACCGCTAGAGATAGGTGGTCAATTCATCTTAATAGCACCCAACCATTTTAAATGCATGTTTCGAACTGTTATGTATGTACTTTTTGTGTGCAAGGCATGGCATGAAATTTATGAATAACAACAAACTTATGTTATGAAGAAAGCATTGAGAAACTGATTTTAATATGGAAATATGCATGCTTGATTATATATCATGTTTATGATTTCTCGTGGATTGTGAACAAATGTGACTTCAATTTTACGATCACGATTTATGTGGATGAAATGATGGTTATGTCTGGAAAACCATGTTTAATATATTGAAAACCTTTGGAAGAGACGAAAATCTATTTTATCGAGTGTTTTCTCGATGTGAAACCCAACTTTGAAAATGTGACAAAAAGCAATTTCCTTCGTGACCGCCTAAAGACGGTAGTGGCGTCTCACTACCGGGCTTGATAGGGTTCACGATAACACGGAGAACCGTGTATGCCTTAGGTGGACTGTGCCTGTGTTACTTCCGCTAGGATTCCCGCCCGAGTGATCTGTGTGTGTTGGCCGCCAGGGATCCTCACCCTTACGAGGGTGGGTGAGTTGGTTTGCCAGGTCCCGCAGACTTGGGTGCGTGGGTTGACCTGCCAGGGATCCTCACCCTTATGGGGGTGGGTGAGTTGTCTTGCTATGGTCCCGCACCCTATGGGTGAGTGGGTTGGCTTGCCAGGGATCCTTACCCTTACGAGGGTGGGTAAGTTGGTTTGCCATGGTCCCTCATCCTTAGGGCCAGTTACACTTGTTGTATGTAGATTTCAAAAGAGAAGAAATTTCAAAAAAAGGGGATTTCTACAAAAAGGACTTTGGTTTTCAAAAAGGGTTCTTCCAAAATAGTTTTCGAACTTTAACTTAAAAGACACCCAACCTAGATATATATATATATATACTACTATATGTTATCACTAAGGTAAGCTTGTGAAAGGTTGGAGACTCTCTACAAGGATGGTGGATCATGCTTATCTGGATGTGGTACACCATCTGAGACTTTGCTAGGTGTTTTTGTCTTCAGGGCGGTATGGTACGTCAGGGTGACAGGTACATCTAGGGAAGTCTGGGAAGTCACGATTATTTCCTGGTAAACCATGTTTGTGGTGGTGTTGAGTAACTAGTTTAGCTGAGGTTCGCATGCCTGCCCGATGGGTGTTAGACGCGGGGGAAGATTGTCAGGGAACCTTCTCTAGATTAGTTGGGGGCCCTTGTCTAGTCTGCAGTCGTCAAATTTTATACGCTTAGTATCTAATCTGGAAATATTTCTGACTGGGGTAACCCGGTCGTGTTCCTTGGCTATACTAGCAGAAGTACACTACTATTGTTTGTATATGTATATGCAAGATTTTCTTTGATGCTTCAATTGATTATATGTTATGCATTGCTTATAAATGTTTCTGAATCGTTTATCGGATTAATCGCTGCATGTGATGATATTAGGATGGTTGATCTACCTACTGAGTTTCTCACCCAATTATTTTCGTAGTTTTACAATTGACGTTTGAGGATCGAGTTAGGATCCTTAGAGGTGCTGTGACGTGGTTTTCTTGGCGAGGGATTTCTTGTTTTGGGTTTGATGTAGGTTTCCCTCCCTTCAGTCACAGTGGACGATTTTTCTACCTCTATTTCGTTAACCTCGAGACTTATGTTTATGGCTCGGATATGAGCTTGATGTTACTTTTGTTTTATATGAATGCGACTCCTGCTTTATCTTCTCTCACTATATATATATTTTGACGGGAAGCAACAACATAATTATATATTATATCACAAGTATATCCATGTTAAGTAAAAGATTGAATGTCGTAGTTATTTGCAGGTGGCCCAGAGGATGGTATAATTTTAGACAATGTTGTCTTGACAGGTCCCTGCTGGTCCTACATCGTTGGGATTTCAGTTGAGTAGAGAAACAAAAAAAAATGGGTGGCAATTTTTGTGCATACCTTTAGTTTCTTTTGCTTCCGCTGTGTATATTTTGTATGCACTGTGTTTATTAGGTGACAAAAGGTCCAGTTTACAGGGGAGACTCTACCGGATTTGAGTCTCATTGTAGACTGATGGTAATGTCCCTTGTTCTGGGGTACATGGCGTTACAGGTGGTATCAGAGCATTGTCAGCTCTGAGTAGATCAAATAACAAGATAAAAGCCACCAAGAGTAGGAAAATATTTTAAAAGCTAAAAGCTTTAAAGAACTAAAAGTCACCAAAATATAAAAACTTACTGTACTTTGATTTTTTTGTTGACTTAAATACCTTCAATCGGTTTATGTTATTTAATGGTTTTACAAGTTTTGGTGGAGTATAAAGCTAAATTTGTTACTTCTATGACTCTTGGTAGTGAACGATGCCGAGGGGGTGGCCTAGACGACAACCGCCACCTCCACCACCGCCATCACCGCCTCATGCACCTAATCCCCCACTATAACCACAACCACAACCGCAACCCGCCGAACCTGGACTGGTCGGCCTTCTCCAAATGGTCAACTTGTTAGTTACTGAAGTGGCCCAGTTGAGACAAGAGGTTAGAGCGAACCAAGAAGCTCCACAAGGAGTGGTACCCCCACCACCACCACCACTTCCCCAGCCTGCTCCACCTATGGTTGGGAACCTTGGACCACATAATGACAATTCGATTCTGAAGGACTTCAAGAGTTAGGGACGCACTTCTTATGATGGAACACTGGATCCAGCAAAAGCTGAAAAGTGGCTTAAGGATATTGAGAAGATATTTGACTTAATTAGATGCACTGATGAGCTGAAAGTNTTACCTCTATTTCGTTAACCTCGAGACTTATGTTTATAGCTCGGATGTGAGCCTGATGTTACTTTTGTTTTATATGAATGCGACTCCTGCTTTATCTTCTCTCACTATATATATATTTTGACGGGAAGCAACAACATAATTATATATTATATCACAAGTATATCCATGTTAAGTAAAAGATTGAATGTCGTAGTTATTTGCAGGTNAGGAAAGTGTTCGGTGCCACATAAAGTTTGTAGAGACTGCGTAGTTCGAGTGGGCGAGGTAGAGTTGAACGTAAACTTGACACTGTTTGACATTTGAGACTTTGATCTGATTTTAGGATGGATTAGTTATTTGCACATCATGCACACATATTTGGCTGTTATGGAAAGACAGTGACCTTTGAAGTTCCTAAACAACCTGCAGTGAAGTTGAAGAGGGTCGAAGCATCGAATGCCTCTGAACAAATTAGAGTTTGAACTTTGAAATGCAGTAGTTTCCCCAAATTTCGAGGACGAAATTTCTTTTAAGGGGGGGATGATTGTGAAACCCCGTTAATTAAAAATAATAATAATAAAAATAAAAGCTGGCTAACAAAAAAAAAAGAAGAGAGGGATTTTTTTTAGCCAGGTCTGGAGGACACGGGCTGGCCAGACCCGTGGCCCAGCCCGTGACCCAAAATCAGCCACCACCTCCCTCTCCCCCAATCAGCTGAGTGCTGATCAAAAAAAAAAGAAAAAGAAAACAAGGAAAGAAAGAAAAGAAGAAGAGAGGAAAGCTCGACAGAGTTGAGAGAGGAAGAAAGATAGAGAGTTGAGAGAGAGAGGAACCGAGAAAGGCTGAGAGAGAAAGAGAGAGGAACCGAGAGAAAAAAGGGAGCTGAGAGAGAAGAAGAGAGCTGAGAGAGAGAGGAACCGAGAACAACTGAGAGAGAAACAGAGAGAAGAACCAAGAGATAGAGAGAGACATACAGCTGGAGAGAGAGAGAGAGGCGTTGAGAGAAGAAGAAGGAGAGCAGCAGTTGCTGCCGGAGGGAGCAGCAGCAGCTGCCGTCCCAGCTGAAAGGAGAAGAAAGCAAAAAAAAAAAGAAAAAAGAAAAGAAATAAAGAGGACCTGCAGAAACCGCAGGAGGAAGAAGGAAGAAGAAGAAGAAGGGAGAAATGAGAGATCGAGAGAAGATCGTCCTCCATCCCTCCCTTCCTTTTTTCTTTCTTTTAGGTAAAATTTTTTGCCCTAAATCATCTAATTTATTTCTGTTTTGAAGTGTAATAACTTAGGGTTTTTTTGTTTACTTCATTTCTTAGTGTAGATCTTATTGTTGAGGGAGTTTAATGGTGGAAAAGATGGTGTCTAAGGTCTAATTTTGAAAGTGAGGTATAATTTAAACATTATCCCTCTGTTTTGGGTGAAATTTGGTGATGACAAATTGGGGTTTTTAGAAGAAAACAAAATTTCATCATGAATTAGAAATGTAAGATGGATGGGTTGAAGATTTGATATGAATATATGGTTTTTATGATCTTAATTCCTCCATTTTTGATGCATGCAAGTGAAGACTTGAAAATAATGAGGTTATGGTGGTTAATCCTAGTGAAGTTGTGGATGATGATAGAAAAAAAAATTTAATGTTCAAGATAAATAAATTAGATGGTGGAATCTATATTATTGGGATGATTTCCTTTAGTTTCATACTAAAGATGGTGCTTGGTTATGATGAATATAAAACTCTTACATTGTTTTGGTGGATAATGATTTCTAAAACTAGGATGAAGTTTGTGGATTTTTTTTAGGTACTCTTGGGACCATTAATGATGGTTAAAGTTGAAGTTTACCAACTTAGAGTTTGGGGATTTTGATGATTCCAATAAAACCTTGAGTTGGGTCTAGAAATTTGATGATGATGGTGTGTGAAATTTTTGAAGATTCATATGTGATTCAGCTGGTGATAGTGGGTAATGAATCCAATTTATTTTAGATGGAACTATCATGTTGAAGACTATGGAGATTGACCTTAAGCTGAAGATAGGATTTATGGGATAGGTTATCTTTTTGTACTATTTTGAGGAATTTTACTTCATTAGAGAGCAACAATGAAGTTCGCCTTATTTGAGGCTTTAAGTGATAATCCTATTTTGTCTTTCGGTGGAAATGGGCTGATTTGAGACGTTTAAAGTAGGAGTAGTACTAATCCTACTAACTGATGAAGTTTAGAGTAGTACTCTAAGTCGTTGGTGTTTCTTGATTTTAAATTTTTATTGTTCCTCTTCTATCTATTCGACTTTTTGGTTCTAAGTACTAGAACCTAATTCTGTCTTTTGTTTCTTTGTCCAGCTGGTGAGCTGGGTGTTGCTGACTCTCTGGGTGAGGAGGATCAACTCCTGTACTGCTAGAGGTAGGTGGTCAATTCATCTTAATAGCACCCAACCATTTTAAATGCATGTTTCGAACTGTTATGTATGTACTTTTTTTATGCAAGGCATGGCATGAAATTTATGGATAACGACAAACTTATGTTATAAAGAAAGCATTGAGAAACTGATTTTAATATGGAAATATGCATTCTTGATTATATATCATGTTTATGAAATATTTCTCGTGCATCGTGAACAAATGTGACTTCAATTTTACTATCACGATTTATGTGGATGAAATGATGGTTATGTCTGGAAAACCATGTTTAATATATTGAAAACCTTTGGAAGAG
>MVGT01002322.1:34554-58420 GCA_002174775.1 Macleaya cordata | reverse complement strand
ACTTAGAGTTTGGGGATTTTGATGATTCCAATAAAACCTTGAGTTGGGTCTAGAAATTTGATGATGATGGTGTGTGAAATTTTTGAAGATTCATATGTGATTCAGCTGGTGATAGTGGGTAATGAATCCAATTTATTTTAGATGGAACTATCATGTTGAAGACTATGGAGATTGACCTTAAGCTGAAGATAGGATTTATGGGATAGGTTATCTTTTTGTACTATTTTGAGGAATTTTACTTCATTAGAGAGCAACAATGAAGTTCGCCTTATTTGAGGCTTTAAGTGATAATCCTATTTTGTCTTTCGGTGGAAATGGGCTGATTTGAGACGTTTGAAGTAGGAGTAGTACTAATCCTACTAACTGATGAAGTTTAGAGTAGTACTCTAAGTCGTTGGTGTTTCTTGATTTTAAATTTTTATTGTTCCTCTTCTATCTATTCGACTTTTTGGTTCTAAGTACTAGAACCTAATTCTGTCTTTTGTTTCTTTGTCCAGCTGGTGAGCTGGGTGTTGCTGACTCTCTGGGTGAGGAGGATCAACTCCTGTACTGCTAGAGGTAGGTGGTCAATTCATCTTAATAGCACCCAACCATTTTAAATGCATGTTTCGAACTGTTATGTATGTACTTTTTTTATGCAAGGCATGGCATGAAATTTATGGATAACGACAAACTTATGTTATAAAGAAAGCATTGAGAAACTGATTTTAATATGGAAATATGCATTCTTGATTATATATCATGTTTATGAAATATTTCTCGTGCATCGTGAACAAATGTGACTTCAATTTTACTATCACGATTTATGTGGATGAAATGATGGTTATGTCTGGAAAACCATGTTTAATATATTGAAAACCTTTGGAAGAGCCGAAAATCTGTTTTATCGAGTGTTTTCTCGATGTGAAATCCAACTTTGAAAATGTGAGAAAAAGCAATTTCCTCCGTGACCGCCTAAAGATGGTAGTGGCGTCTCACTACCGGGCTTGATAGGGTTCACGACGACACGGAGAACCGTGTATACCTTAGGTGGACTGTGCCTGTGTTACTTCCGCTCGGATTCCCGCCTGAGTGATCTGTGTGTGTTGGCCGCCAGGGATCCTCACCCTTATGAGTGTAGGTGAGTTGGTTTGCCAGGTCCCGCAGACTTGGGTGCGTGGGTTGGCCTGCCAGGGATCCTCACCCTTACAGGGGTGGGTGAGTTGGCTTGCCATGGTCCCGCACCCTATGGGTGAGTGGGTTGGCTTGCCAAGGGTCCTCACCCTTACGAGGGTGGGTGAGTTGGTTTGCCATGGTCCCTCATCTTTAGGGCCAGTTACACTTGTTGTATGTAGATTTCAAAAGAGAAGAAATTTCAAAAAAGGGGATTTCTACAAAAAGGACTTTGGTTTTCAAAAAGGGTTCTTCCAAAATAGTTTTCGAACTTTAACTTATATATATATATATATATATACTACTATATGTTATCACTAAGGTAAGCTTGTGGAAGGTTGGAGACTCTCTACAAGGATGGTGGATCATGCTTATCCGGATGTGGTACACCATCTGAGACTTTGCTAGGTGTTTTTGTCCTCAGGGCGGTATGGGAAGTCAGGGAGAGAGGTACATCTAGGGAAGTCTGGGAAGTCACGATTATTTCCTGGTAAACCATGTTTGTGGTGGTGTTGAGTAACTAGTTTAGCTGAGGTTCGCATGCCTGCCCGATGGGTGTTAGACGCGGGGGAAGATTGTCAGGGAACCTTCTCTAGATTAGTTGGGGGCCCTTGTCTAGTCTGCAGTCGTCAAATTTTATACGCTTAGTATCTAATCTGGAAATATTTCTGACTGGGGTAACCCGGTCGTGTTCCTTGGCTATACTAGCAGAAGTACACTACTATTGTTTGTATATGTATATGCAAGATTTTCTTTGATGCTTCAATTGATTATATGTTATGCATTGCTTATAAATGTTTCTGAATCGTTTATCGGATTAATCGCTGCATGTGATGATATTAGGATGGTTGATCTACCTACTGAGTTTCTCACCCAATTATTTTCGTAGTTTTACAATTGACGTTTGAGGATCGAGTTAGGATCCTTAGAGGTGCTGTGACGTGGTTTTCTTGGCNGGTTCCGGAATCAGAACCGAAAGAATCTGGAACCGCTTCATATTAACGGGATCGGATCTAGAACCTTTAGGTTCCGATCCGGAACCGACCCGTTGACACCCCTAGTAGGGGGTTCGAAGATGTATGCATGTCGATGCAGGTGGATGACTCTTTAGATGCCGTTGAAAACTCATCGTGCAACCCAGTTGGCGAGCAATTACTCTTTATTGGTTGTCTAAGTACCCATGTGCCGTAACATTAAGCTAGGTTACTATTACGTTGTTTATTGTGTTTTAGGTTCGCACGTGTTTGCTAGTCAAATTCTTATATCGTATTCTTCGTATAATGGTGTAAACACCTATAAACTTCAAAGCAATTTAAGCTACTTCATTTTTGATTCCGAAATGATATGTTATCCAACTTTTTCGGCTGAAAATATAAGGGCCCGTTTGGTTCGCGATCCAAAAACTTGTTTTCAAAAACTAATTTACACTTAAACTAAACTATGTATTGTATCACATCTAAAATTGCATTTTCACTCTACTATAAAATCCTATATGATTCCTTCCATCTATTGTGGGAGGTGTACAGTTGTTTTGAGATGATGTGTGGGATAGAGGTTCCAGTTGTTTGGTATATGTTGGTGATTCCCTAGGTTATATATGTTATGCTGGGCTTTCCCCGGCTATGATTATTACCGGCTTTCCTCGGATTATATTATTACTACCGGTTTTTCCCGGATTATGATATTACTACCGGTTTTCCTCGGATTATGTAATTATTAGATGGGAGATCACAACATATGCATGGTTGTTAGTTTTTATAAGAAAAAGTATTTTCTATTACTAAAACTTATACTATTATATTAGGTATCTTTTGGTGATCCGAAAATAGATTTGTAATGCCTACACGAGCAAATCATTGATGTTTTCCTAAAAATAATGATTTGTTCCGTATTTTCTTTATGTTTTCCTGTCTCATGACAGGAATGGGACTCTTATGATATAGGAAAACTATTGAAATCTAGGTTATTCTATTTCTCTTTTTGAGAAGCCTTGTTTGGATAGGTACGTTCATGATTCTAGAAATGTTGAGGTTACATGCTGTCTAGATTAGGCGAAGACTTGAGAAGGTAACAACTCCTAGATTATTTTAATGATCATTAAAATGTTTGTACGAGTCAAACGGCTGACCACCGCGACAACGGGAGCTAACGTGCTTCTCACAAAAACCGAAAAATCAGTCACTCAGTCGGAAATCAGGAAATAACGATGGAGTTCCACATCGGTTAAGTTGGAACACGATTTTGCTCACCGACTAGGAGCTGAAACATCTAGTCGTGGCCTCTTCACTCTAAGATGATTACACTNTTACTAAAACTTATACTATTATATTAGGTATCTTTTGGTGATCCGAAAATAGATTTGTAATGCCTACACGAGCAAATCATTGATGTTTTCCTAAAAATAATGATTTGTTCCGTATTTTCTTTATGTTTTCCTGTCTCATGACAGGAATGGGACTCTTATGATATAGGAAAACTATTGAAATCTAGGTTATTCTATTTCTCTTTTTGAGAAGCCTTGTTTGGATAGGTACGTTCATGATTCTAGAAATGTTGAGGTTACATGCTGTCTAGATTAGGCGAAGACTTGAGAAGGTAACAACTCCTAGATTATTTTAATGATCATTAAAATGTTTGTACGAGTCAAACGGCTGACCACCGCGACAACGGGAGCTAACGTGCTTCTCACAAAAACCGAAAAATCAGTCACTCAGTCGGAAATCAGGAAATAACGATGGAGTTCCACATCGGTTAAGTTGGAACACGATTTTGCTCACCGACTAGGAGCTGAAACATCTAGTCGTGGCCTCTTCACTCTAAGATGATTACACTGCGCAATATTATGATGTGAGATGTTGTTAGTTTATATTTACTTGTATAGGTAAGTGAATGGTTAACGATTTATGTTGTAGAACAAAGTACCAAATGCTTTTACATTACTGTGTTATGATTTCTCGATTTTCTTTTAAAACTTGCATTGTCTTAAACTCATGTTAATGACTACCTGTTAGTATAGGGAGACTTTCTACCTCAAGTTTATTGTACTTGAGGTGTTGTTATTATTCAGTTATGATATAGTTATTTTTCCTTGCTTTATATGCATATATTTTTGAACTATATACTGTAAAACAAACACACTTATGTTTATATTTAGCATCACTTAACAAATCTTATGTATGTATTATTTTATCAAGCGAGAGATCATTTTAGAATTTTGGTTTGGATCCAGCCTAGTGGATGACTAGGTATTTTATAGTGATGAATAGGGTTGATTGGATATGATGAGATGATATGACAATTGTAGATGAATAGAATAATTTAGAAAATATTTATTGTCGATAAATCATCTCTTCTACATGAAAACACATAAAACTACATTTTTTTGTTTTACAAAATTCTACATGATTATGTTGTAAATCCTAAAACAGTTTTTGATGTAGTACAAGATGTAAATTATTATAGGTGTAAATTAGTTTTTGAAAATAAGTTTTTGGATTACGAACCAAACGGGCCCTAAGTATTTTGATTTCTATCAGGCTATATACACCGGTTCTTAAAAAATCCTTGTAATACATAAAATCACCACTGATATATTTTATCCTACTATCGTTTTCCCTATTTAAACCTCGAAATTTTCAATTTGCTATCAAGAACATAGATTTCTTAGACCTGTATTTTTTTTAATCATTTTCTATCTAAACATATATTTGTGACACGTGTAAGTTTAGTTCAAAATATATTCCCTTTGGGGTAGTAAGGTGATATATGTACCACCGACACTAATATATTTTGAACTAAACTTACACGTGTCACAAATATATATTTAGATAGAAAATGATAAAAAAATACAGGTCTAAGAAATCTATGTTCTAGATAGCAAATTGAAAATTTCGAGGTTTAAATAGGGAAAACGATAGTAGGATCAGATATATCAGTGGTGATTTTATGTATTACAAGGATTTTTTAAGAACCGGTGTATATAGCCTGATAGAAATCAAAATACTTGACTTTGCACCGGTACGCCCGCCGTAGTGTAGATAGTATCCGTTGATGAGAAACATCTACACCTAAGACACAGACCACAACTGGCCAATGGCCACGGACATACATAAAACAAAACTAAGCCCAACTTAGGTCTAGACGATTCCATTAATATCATTTTAGCAGAGCATCCTCGCCGCGTACATGGGAGGTGCTTCCATGGGCAGAGGCGGAGCCAGAAACTTTTCTTAGGTGGGGCACTTTTAGCTATTACAATTTTTTCCTTTTTTTTATAGGCACTAGGTATGTCCATCCTCCTCACACGTGCTTCGCGCGTGCGTGCACTATACGCGTTAGAGTTTGTTTATTCTAGTCATTTAGCTCGTGGAAATTAATTGTCCATTCTCCCCACACGCGCTTCACGCNAAAATGATAAAAAAATACAGGTCTAAGAAATCTATGTTCTAGATAGCAAATTGAAAATTTCGAGGTTTAAATAGGGAAAACGATAGTAGGATCAGATATATCAGTGGTGATTTTATGTATTACAAGGATTTTTTAAGAACCGGTGTATATAGCCTGATAGAAATCAAAATACTTGACTTTGCACCGGTACGCCCGCCGTAGTGTAGATAGTATCCGTTGATGAGAAACATCTACACCTAAGACACAGACCACAACTGGCCAATGGCCACGGACATACATAAAACAAAACTAAGCCCAACTTAGGTCTAGACGATTCCATTAATATCATTTTAGCAGAGCATCCTCGCCGCGTACATGGGAGGTGCTTCCATGGGCAGAGGCGGAGCCAGAAACTTTTCTTAGGTGGGGCACTTTTAGCTATTACAATTTTTTCCTTTTTTTTATAGGCACTAGGTATGTCCATCCTCCTCACACGTGCTTCGCGCGTGCGTGCACTATACGCGTTAGAGTTTGTTTATTCTAGTCATTTAGCTCGTGGAAATTAATTGTCCATTCTCCCCACACGCGCTTCACGCGCGTGGGTTGAATGTCTAAATACGCTTCGTGCGCACTTACACACGCGCCTTTAGATCCACTCCACGCGACTCCCCGTGAAGTGTAAATCAGGTGTAAATAAATAACTATGGCCACGGGACACGTCCGGTATTTCGTAAAAGAAAATAAAGTTATTTTGGTCATTTATATAATAAAGTTGTTAAAGGGTATAAGGGTATTAAAAAATAAAATAAGATTATTTTGGTCATTTACTACTATCGGTAGGGGTGTCAACGGGACGGTTCCGGATCGGAACCTAAAGGTTCCAGATCCGGTCACGTTAACGTAAAGCAGTTCCGGATCCTTTCGGTTCCGGTACCGGAACCTCAATTGGGGGTTCCGGATCTGGTACCGCTAGGATCCGCGGGTACCCGATACCCGTTTTTAATTATTGTTTTTAATTTTTTTCACATAAAATATTTGTATTTTCGTATTTTATTTAATTATAAAATTTATTTTATTATGAAATTTGTTATATAATAGTCATTGGTTTCTTTTTTTAATTAAAAAAAGTTAAAAAAATTTTAAAAATTATTATATAATAGTAAATTAAACTATAAAATTTAAACGGGACCGGGTACCCGCGGGTACCCGTTGGGTGGATCCGAAATGGATCCGAAATTAAACGGATCTAAAACGGGTAGATCCGAAATGGATCTGAAATTTATCGGATCCCCAAAATGAGGTCCTGGAATCGCAAATAACGATTCCGGTACCGGTTCGGTTCCGAGTACTTTGGTACCCATTGACACCCCTAACTACGAACACACCCGGTATTTTAGAAGCTTAAGGGCGTTTTTATCTTTAAAAGAAACAGACGTTGTTATCGTTATAAGAAATCACGCAATTGTGTGTGATACAATTAATTAGTCGGAAGAGGACAGAATTGACCCCGTCCTCAATTGTATTATAGATTTTTTTCCTTTTTAAACAATTGCTTTAAAGAAGGGATATTACACCATGGCCTATTGCATCATTATTTATGTGGGTCCTATGTAGAGACGATGTAAGGGCTGATTTTGGGTGAAGATATTATTCTCATCAGACATATCGTCCACTTATAAAATCATTATGCTTATAAACTATTAGCCCCTCAAGTTAGACCCTAAAAAAATTTGTAAAATTTAGGCATTTTTTAACCTTTGANACGAACCAAACGGGCCCTAAGTATTTTGATTTCTATCAGGCTATATACACCGGTTCTTAAAAAATCCTTGTAATACATAAAATCACCACTGATATATTTTATCCTACTATCGTTTTCCCTATTTAAACCTCGAAATTTTCAATTTGCTATCAAGAACATAGATTTCTTAGACCTGTATTTTTTTTAATCATTTTCTATCTAAACATATATTTGTGACACGTGTAAGTTTAGTTCAAAATATATTCCCTTTGGGGTAGTAAGGTGATATATGTACCACCGACACTAATATATTTTGAACTAAACTTACACGTGTCACAAATATATATTTAGATAGAAAATGATAAAAAAATACAGGTCTAAGAAATCTATGTTCTAGATAGCAAATTGAAAATTTCGAGGTTTAAATAGGGAAAACGATAGTAGGATCAGATATATCAGTGGTGATTTTATGTATTACAAGGATTTTTTAAGAACCGGTGTATATAGCCTGATAGAAATCAAAATACTTGACTTTGCACCGGTACGCCCGCCGTAGTGTAGATAGTATCCGTTGATGAGAAACATCTACACCTAAGACACAGACCACAACTGGCCAATGGCCACGGACATACATAAAACAAAACTAAGCCCAACTTAGGTCTAGACGATTCCATTAATATCATTTTAGCAGAGCATCCTCGCCGCGTACATGGGAGGTGCTTCCATGGGCAGAGGCGGAGCCAGAAACTTTTCTTAGGTGGGGCACTTTTAGCTATTACAATTTTTTCCTTTTTTTTATAGGCACTAGGTATGTCCATCCTCCTCACACGTGCTTCGCGCGTGCGTGCACTATACGCGTTAGAGTTTGTTTATTCTAGTCATTTAGCTCGTGGAAATTAATTGTCCATTCTCCCCACACGCGCTTCACGCGCGTGGGTTGAATGTCTAAATACGCTTCGTGCGCACTTACACACGCGCCTTTAGATCCACTCCACGCGACTCCCCGTGAAGTGTAAATCAGGTGTAAATAAATAACTATGGCCACGGGACACGTCCGGTATTTCGTAAAAGAAAATAAAGTTATTTTGGTCATTTATATAATAAAGTTGTTAAAGGGTATAAGGGTATTAAAAAATAAAATAAGATTATTTTGGTCATTTACTACTATCGGTAGGGGTGTCAACGGGACGGTTCCGGATCGGAACCTAAAGGTTCCAGATCCGGTCACGTTAACGTAAAGCAGTTCCGGATCCTTTCGGTTCCGGTACCGGAACCTCAATTGGGGGTTCCGGATCTGGTACCGCTAGGATCCGCGGGTACCCGATACCCGTTTTTAATTATTGTTTTTAATTTTTTTCACATAAAATATTTGTATTTTCGTATTTTATTTAATTATAAAATTTATTTTATTATGAAATTTGTTATATAATAGTCATTGGTTTCTTTTTTTAATTAAAAAAAGTTAAAAAAATTTTAAAAATTATTATATAATAGTAAATTAAACTATAAAATTTAAACGGGACCGGGTACCCGCGGGTACCCGTTGGGTGGATCCGAAATGGATCCGAAATTAAACGGATCTAAAACGGGTAGATCCGAAATGGATCTGAAATTTATCGGATCCCCAAAATGAGGTCCTGGAATCGCAAATAACGATTCCGGTACCGGTTCGGTTCCGAGTACTTTGGTACCCATTGACACCCCTAACTACGAACACACCCGGTATTTTAGAAGCTTAAGGGCGTTTTTGTCTTTAAAAGAAACAGACGTTGTTATCGTTATAAGAAATCACGCAATTGTGTGTGATACAATTAATTAGTCGGAAGAGGACAGAATTGACCCCGTCCTCAATTGTATTATAGATTTTTTTCCTTTTTAAACAATTGCTTTAAAGAAGGGATATTACACCATGGCCTATTGCATCATTATTTATGTGGGTCCTATGTAGAGACGATGTAAGGGCTGATTTTGGGTGAAGATATTATTCTCATCAGACATATCGTCCACTTATAAAATCATTATGCTTATAAACTATTAGCCCCTCAAGTTAGACCCTAAAAAAATTTGTAAAATTTAGGCATTTTTTAACCTTTGATTTCTAATAAACTTTAGATAGGGTTAGAAATTTTTGAATGGACTGATTTATGGATATGATAATCTATATGGTGCGAAGAACATCCAAATCGAAAGTTAACCCTTGAATCTTTTCTATGTAGACCCTCAAAAGTAGTGGTGCAATATCAAGTTAATAAGTTATGGATTTACTATTTAACTAATAAAATCAGCACAAAAGATTATAAAGAAAATAAGAATTCAAGAACTTAACTACTAAATTGTCTAGCAACTCTTTGCTATCTGATTTATATTTTAATTAGTTACTAGTAGGAGATATGGAAGAGGCACCCCAAGTAGGGAGAGATTAAAGTTGACTTTATAAGAGAAAAGTAAGGTAAATATTTACCAATTAGGCTGGGGCACATAGAAAATTTGGAAAGAGAGCTAAACTAATTTTCACATTTTGGGTGGGGCACGTGCCCCACCCAAATGTCATGTGGCTCCGCCCCTGTCCATGGGCATGCTATTTCCATGTGATCCGTTGCTTCGCAATAATAGCATCGCTTTGCTCTGGCCGCGAGGTCAACCTCCGAGTACTTAGCACCTGAGGGGAGGGTTATGTACTGAATATCTGATCTGGGTATAGGGCAAGTGGTACCAACACTAGGCAGTCATCGTCGGCGTGCTCATTACCACTGCATGTGTAATGTGTAATGGTCGAAGAAAAATTTCGATCCTTAGGGGTGAGGTCGTCGTCCAAGTCTCAGTTGCACTTAGATCCTGAAGTCATTTCGTTGTACTCTTGTGGTAGATGAAGCTAATACAGGTACTTTTATATGTGGCGGGTATGTATGTGATGCTGTAATACCCCTATCTCTATTAGTTGTTTATGTTGGGGGCAGCCATTTGTGTTAAGGGCACCTGGTTAGAGTTTTATTAGGGTTGGATGCTATTATCTATAAGTATTAGCTAACCCTAACCCTCCCCCATTTGTTCCCATCGGTTAGGAGAGAAGAGAAGAGAGGGAGAAGGCTGCTCAGCCATTGCAAGGGAGAGAGGGAGAGAGCTAGACTTGAAGGAGATCCATGGTTTTGTGAAGAAGGAATCTCAGAGAAATCAAGGGTGTGTTGCTGGGATCATCATCTTCTTCATCTTCTTCTTCTTCCTTGGGTTTCATCTTCCTTGGTGATTTGAGGCAAGTAGTAACTTGCTCTTTTGGTGTAGACTTAGGTCTTCCACTTTGCTTTGATGAAGTCTTAGTAAATGCTTGCATGAAAGCTAGGTTTATGCTTAGTTTACATAACCTAATCCATGAATGAATGCATAGAAATTGGGTTTTAATGGATAATATATGTTAACTAGATGAATGAAGGCATGTATCCATGTGTGTATGATTTTCAATGGTTAAAGAGCATGAAATCTATGTATTTTTAACTTGTATACAATCCCCTAAGGTTGCAGGCCAAAATCCCAAGTTTCCATGGAGTTTTGTTGAAGAACAAAACCCATAATCGCGAGAAAACCCAGGGGTGTATCGATACAAATTTAAGGTGTATCGATACAATCCCAATCTGAAAGGGTGTATCGATACCCATTTAGGGTGTATCGATACAACCCCAATCTGACAGCATGTATCGATACCCATTTAGGGTGTATCGATACAACCCCAATCTGACAGCATGTATTGATACCCATTTAGGGTGTATTGATACTCCCTCAGCATGTAAGTTAGTATCGATACGCATTGCCTTTTGACCCTAAAATTGGTTTTTGGTAGTTTCTTTTGTGTAATTAGTTCTTGTATGAAGGATATCATGATCATGTTCATGCATGCTAATAATGGATATGTATTTATAAGTGTAAAATGCATAAATGACTTATTGAGAACTATTTCCATGATGATGAGAAATTGTGGACACATAGATAATGTGTAAGATACTTCCATAAGTTTGATGTATGCTTAAATAACTTGTTTGGCACGTGTGCAAACATAGTTAGGTCCTGTATAGGCCTGGTCCTCTCCAAGCGAGGTCTTCGGAATCGCCAAGTGAGGTCTACGGAATCACTTGACACGTAAGTAACGCCGACAGGGTTACCAGTGTTCGGGGGATGGATTTCGAGGCGGCTTCATCAGACTTACGTGGCGCACGGCCAGTGTCTCGATTGAACTACAGGAATGGGTGAAACGTGGGTAGTAACTAGAGAGCACTCTTTGTTACGAAAACTTAATCTTAATCGAAGAACATAAAACACAACAGCCGTGAATCTTGTGCATTGCTTTACATTACTTTATTCGTTATCTTATCGTTGTTAATACACTGAAACTTGTGAAGCATATGGTTGACCCGAATCTAAGCCAAGGGAACTAGTGAACTTGCTGGCTAGGTTTTGACCTAGCACCGTTATTTTTACAGGTCCAAGACAACAGGTGAATCCTCGCTAGAGGCGGTGTTCACGTAGGCAGGATCTAGTCTTCGGAGACTTGCTTAAGTTCCGTGAAGACGTAGGACATCCTTTGCGATTTCTTTCAGTTTAGTTTGGACATTGTTTAGTCCTTTGATGTTTGGGATTATTTAATTATCCATTTGTATGACAGATTTTCTTTAAGTTGATAAAGTTCATTTCAGCTTTATTGTACTTGTGTTGTGAATATGAGTGCAAGCTTCTTGTTAGCTTGGTGAACTGCGCTCACCCTAGAGCTACAGGTTGTTAATGGTTCCGCCGGAAATGCCTAGTTCTCATTGAGTAAGGGCTGCAGACCCGAAAGGTGAGGGCGGGGTGTTACAGATGCCTTTGTTGTGTAGAGGAATAAGACAAGCTGATGGATACAGTATACTATGTGTTTTAATTATTGTGTTAACAGGGAATCGTCCTTCTTGTGTTATCCCATCACACGTCATTCACTTGAAACAGTGCAACACTATTAATATGTACTGTGAGTAATATGTATTTTTGTAATTTTCTTGTTTTTTCCTATTTGAATTAAAAAGAATCCTTCCTTTGTTTGATTCCCATCACACGTCAAGCAGAAATAATGGGCTCTGCCTACATTGTTATGATAAACTTACACCACCTCTTACTGCAACCTCTACACGAAGGTTATTTTGAGGGTGATCGCTCGAATTCCCATCAACCTCGCTGGGTTCGCTAATTTTTAAGTGATGGAAATTGTACACACGTGACGATTCTTGGTTTGGAGTTTTGTTCTGGGACGCACTACTCATTGTAGTATAACTGGTATCCTACTGTAAAAAGGATCTTGGATTAAACCTCAACTTCACCTACGGTTTAACTTCCACCAAGCCAACTTCGATTTCGTAAATTAACCCCAATCATCCATATGCTAATATTATGAAAACGTATGGTATACTTTGTCAGTATGCAATGCTTTTAGTATGCTAACAATACGCTAACAGTATGCTAATTGGCTTAACTTGAAAATTTCATGGTGACTGTCGTGGAAGTGAAACTGCAACATTCATTTGGTTCATCTTTCGTGCTTTATTATCTGCAGCCTGAGTTGGAGTAATTCCAACCATTCCTCAAGAGCCACAGCCTACGCATATAGGATTTGACTTAAAGGAGGTTATTCCCTTGGTGAATTATTGTTTCACACATTAGTTGCATGACATGACCGCTCGCAGAATGTTCACATTTATTTAATTGAGAGGTCCATGTGGGTCAGGGACGTATACCAATTGTAGAGTCTACACTATCTGGTCGACGTGACCGGTGACCTCTAATTGTATTATTTCCTAAAGTTTGTACTCGAGAGGTTGGCTGCAGGGGGTTCGGAATCGAATCACTCTTATGCACAAAGTGCACCTTTGTTTTGCAATGCTACCCCATGTGTCCAATTAGAGGAAACTGTTGGTTTCTTTCCACAAACCAGAGATTATATTTACGCAACGAAAAACATAATAGGGTTTAAAAAATTAATCTTCGATTCATGTAGGATCTCTCAACTGTTAATAGGGATCTTTAAAATAGTTTAGTTGCTTACCTTCAACGCTTAATCCAACAAACTTTATTAGTAGAAGGCTTCAACTAGTTGCTCCAATCCTCCACTTTAGATCTTCAAGTTTTCTCTTTTTTCTTGTAACCTGAAAAGTAGAAAACCTAGAACTAGAAGAGAGACTATGGTTTTTCTCCACCAGTTACTAATTAGAACTAGGAGAAGAGAGAGAGATGGAGAGAGGTGAGAAAGTGGCGGCACAAAAAGGGGTGATCTCTTGTTGTGCCACCCCTCCCTATATCTATATATAGGGAGGTCTCCACCTCTTTCTAAATTCTAGTCTAATTAGGTCTTGGGGTCCCACAACTTTCAGCTAAAATTTTATTTAATATTTAGTCATTATGTCTCACATAATTAAATACTAAATAAAATAATCACAAATTAGTCCACCACACTTTTGTGACTGAATACTCTGATAGTTGCAGTAATTACAAATAAACCCTTCCTCCATTGTACCTACATTCAAACCCTCCACTGTAAATAGATATTCATAATAATCCTTAGGTTAGTATTTTACAACCAGTCACATCCTTAAGGATTATTATATCTTGATCCTTGTACCTCAATCTGTGCAGACTAATTATTATTCTAATAATCTCCGAAGAGATCACTGGCCAGTTTAGAATAATAATTCCCACAGATGAACAAGGGAATATCAAACTGAATGTGGATTTCATATTGAACTAAAATATTCTCACTCTGTAATTCCATCTTGTCCAGAATATTGGATCACGTTTACGTTTTTGACCTCACTGATTGACAAAACAAAATGGACACAATATACACGCAAGGTATATATTAATTCTCAGAATTGAGGTTTAATGCAACAATGGTCTCCATGGAATTTTAGTTGTTCGGTGACATGAAATAACAAAATTCTATGCTGACCAGTTCGATGTAAACTTGTTACATCAATGCATTGGACTTAGGAGTCAACACTCCGGTGATGGAGATATATCACACAATTAACCAATACATTATAGTTTATCGTCAACAGAACCGTGATCTAATAAACTACGAACAAAGTATTAATGAACTATATCTCCCACATAAAATACTTGCATACAACTAGTTCATCTACGTAAACTCATTATTATTATCATGCATGTAAAATTAATAAACTATTTATTAATACATAAAATATCTTTTTAATTGTTTTAGGGCATAAACCCAACAATCTCCCACTTGCACTATAAACAATTGAAAGTAACCCTTAACCCCATCGCATCCACATATGAATAAAAAACCTTCTGTGTCAAGGCTTTGGTAAAGGGATCCGCTAAGTTATCTGTAGATACAATCTTAGCAACAACAATGTCACCTCTCCGAGTGATGTCTCTGATGACATTGTACCTCCTTTCAATGTGCTTATTCGCTTTATGTTTTCTTGGTTCTTTACAGTTGGCTATCGCTCCACTATTGTCACAGTAAAGAATAATAGGTGGAGTAGCTGCTGAAACAACTATAAGATCCACTAAGAATTTCTTTAGCCACGCAGCTTCCTTAGCCGCTTCACAAGCTGCTACATATTCAGCTTCTGTTGTAGAGTCTGCGACGCATTTCTGTTTAATACTCCTCCACATAATGACTCCTCCTCCTAAAGTGAACACATATCCTGAAGTCGATTTTCTTTCATCGACATCTGCTTGAAAATTAGAATCTGCGTAACCAACTGGAACAAGATCTCTATCGCCATATACAAGCATATAATCCTTGGTTCTCCGAAGATACTTCAATATATGCTTTACATCTTCCAAGTGTAACTACCAGGATTAGACTGGTACTGACTAATCATACCTACTGCATAGCAGATATCTGGTCGTATACACAACATAACATACATAAGACTTCCTACTGTAGATGCATAAGAAACTCTTTCCATGCCATCTATCTCCTCAGGTGTTTTGGGACACTAATCCTTAGATAGATAAATGCCATATCTAAAGGGCAAGAATCCTTTCTTGGAATCTTGCATGAAGAATATTTTTAACATACTTTCAATATAGGTTACTTGGGATAGGCCTATCATCCTAGACTTTCGAATTCTCAGAAATTTGATCCCTAGAATGTAACTGGCTTCTCCTAAGTCCTTCATACTGAAATTGTTAGAAAGCTATAACTTAACTGATGAAAGATCTTCTACATCATTCCCAATTAGTAGGATGTCATCCACATACAATACCAAGAATGTTACTACATTCTTTTTGCACCTTTTATACACACAAGGTTTATTAGGATGTTGATCAAAATCAATGGTCTTGATTGCTTGATCAAATCTGATATTCCAGCTTCGAGAGGCCTGCTTTAATCCATAGATGGATTTGTGCAGCTTGCATTACAAATGCTCTTGGCTCTTTTAAATGAAACCATCTGGTTGGACCATGTAAATGTCCTCCTCAAGATTGCCATTGAGAAAAGCAGTCTTAACATCCATTTGCCATATCTCATAGTCATAATGAGCCGCAATAGATAAAAGTATCCTAATGGATTTGAGCATGGCTACTGGCGAAAAAGTCTCCTCATAATCGATTCCCTCTTTCTGAGTATACCCTTTTGCCACCAGTCTTGCTTTGTAGGTTTCCACCCTTCCATCTGGACCCCTCTTTCTCTTGTAGATCCATTTACACCAAATAGGTTTAATATTATGTGGTGGATCCACTAATTCCCAGACCTGATTGGAATACATATATTCCATTTTAGTTTTCATAGCATTCAACCATAATCTCGAATCTGTGTTTCTTACTGCTTCATCATAGCTTATAGGATCATTCTCTGATTCATCCGGAATCATCTGGTAAGATTCTTCCTCTTGAAGTAAAGCGAAATTCTTATACATCTCAGGGAATTTCCTATCTCTTTGGCTACGATAAAGTGGTGGTTGTGCAAGGTTCAACTGGTGCATCCGGCTGTCCAAGTTATTCTGGTTAAGCCAATGGTTCAGCTTGAACCAGGGGTTCTTGCTGATCCTATTGAACTTGCTCCAGTGGTTCTTCCTAGATTGGTAGTCCTCTTGAACCATTGGACCTTGCTCATCCTTTACTGGTGCTTGGTCTTCAGCACCCTATATTACCGTATGTGAATTATTAGATAATCTTTGTGCCTCTGCCACTTGCCTACTGGTTTCCCCTTCCTGACGAGGAATAACTACTGGACCACCTTAATGCATCATCATGGGCAGACCATACGATGAACCTCTTACTGGAAGTGGATCTATCGCATATTCTACTCCCACTGAAGAAGCATATGTTGTCTCCTCAAGCACAACTTTGCTGGAAGGCTTGTAATCTATCATATAATCTTCCTCAAGAAAAACTGCATTTATGCTAACAAACACCTTTTGTTCTTTCGAATTATAGAACAGATAGCCTTTCGTTCCTTTCGGGTATCCTACAAACATGCATACTTCTGATTTTGATTCCAACTTGCTTGACTTTCCTTTCAGCACATGTGCTGGACAATCCTAAATGTGTAAATGCTGCAGACTAGGTTTGTGGCCTATCCATAATTCCCTGGGTGTCGTAGGAACTGCCTTACTTGGTGCCAAATTCAGAAGGTATGTTGTCGTCTCTAGTGCATACCCCCAAAAGGAGATCGGCAGCGATGTATAACTCATCATAGATCTAACCATTTCCAGTAAGGTTCGATTCCTTCTCTCTGCCACACCATTCTGCTGCGGAGTACCTAGTGCAGTCAATTGGGATATAATCCCATGCTCCACCAAATATGAGCCAAAAAGGTTAGAAAGATACTTACCGCCTCGATCAGATCGAATGGTTTTCAATTTCTTTCCTAATTGGTATTCCACCCCAGCTTTATATTCTTTGAACTTTTCAAAAGAATCTGATTTGTGGTGCATAAGGTAGATATATCCATATCTTGAGTAATCATCGGTGAAGGTGATGAAATATTCATAGCCACCTCTTGCCTTAACATTCATGGGACCACAAACATCAGTGTGTACAAGTTCCAACACATCATTGGCTCTTCTTCCTTTTGATGAAAAGGTCTCTTGGTCATTTTACCTTCCAAACATGATTCACATAATGACCATGGTTCAATATCTAATGTTCCCAAGGGCCCATCTTGAACCAATCTTCGAATCCTGTTTAGGTTAATATGTCCAAGCCTTAAATGCCATAAATATGTTGAGTTTACTGAAGGCTCTTTTCTCTTACTCGAGGTGCATGATGTATACAAAGCAACATTAATAGGAGAAGAGATTAGATATAAACCATCCATTAATATGCCAGATATAATAGTAAAACTATTTCTTTTAATAAAAATATTAAATGAGTTAAACTTAATATTATAACCATCTTTGATAAGACAAGAAACTGAAATTAAGTTTTGCCTAATATTCGACACATAAAGACAATTGTTTAAAACTAAACTCTCATTTCTCCTACTACCACTACTAGAAAGAAGACGAACAACTCCTATGGCCACGACAGCAACTCTTGCTTCCGATCCTAGGCTCAGGTAAATCTCTCCATCATTTAGCTATCTTACCATCTAGAACCCCTGCAACAAATTGCATATATGATTAGTGGCTCCGGAATCAACACACCATGTGTTTGGTGTATTATTGACAACATTTGCCTCGACAACTAAAGATTCAAGCATACCTACAGATTTCTTCTTTACAAGGTAGTCTTGGCAGTTCCGTTTCCAGTGTCCAGTTTTGCCGCAGTGGAAACACTTTCCCTTTGGCTTTGTAACTCCTTTATCCTTATTAACACTCAGGTTGTTCTGCGTTCCAGATGTTTTCTTTCCTTTCTTCTTAGAATTTCGACCTTTCGGTTTAGATCCAGAAGAATCTCCAACCACATTAATACTACCAGATTTGTGTCCTTTGATTATCCCTTCCGCCACCGTAAGCTGATTCATCAACTCGGGAAGAGTCATTTTCATTTTATTAATATTGAAAGTCATTATGAACTGAGAAAACGATGGCGAGAGAGAAGCAAGGATCACATCCTCTTTGAACTCATCGTCCATCTTGGATCCTAAGGTATCCAATACATTGAACAATCCCATCATAATGAGAATATGATCACGTAATGGAGTCCCTTTGGACATCTTAGTATTAATGAGCTTCCTGATCGCATCCTACTTGGTAGGGCGACTATGAACAGTAAACATCTCTTTCAGTTCCTTGATGATGTCTAACGCATAAGAATACTCTGCGAACTGATGTTGCAAAACATCTGACAGGGAAGCTAAGATATAGCACTTGGCCATATCATTCGCTTTGACCCACTTATGATAATGATCATAGACATCTTGAGGGTCATTAGGACCAGGGAGTGAGGGACTATCCCTTCAAGGATAAATTTGTACTCTTGGGCAGTCAGCACAATATCCAAGTTTCTTTTTCAATTAACATAGTTTGGTCCGCTCAACTGATTCTTTTTCAAGATAATATACAATAGGTTGAATGTAGACATCTAAGCATGCAAATAAACACAATAACAATGAGATATCATAATAGATTTTTATCAAGAACTTTTATTTATTATAGCACCACTTAGTTGCCATAAATATCGAATCCTAGTTGGCATACACATTCGACTATCACTACACCAAAAAGCTAAATAGCCACGGTTTTGAATCGTTGCTAATGGAATTTGCCACGGTTTTGAGCCGTGGCAAAAAACTGGCGTGGTAGATTTTTTGCCATGATTGAAATGCGTGGCTAATCTTCTTTGCAACTGCTCACCACCATACCCAAGACCGTGAAGCTTCGTCATTTAGCACAGTTAATGAGCCGTTGCTAATTCATTTTGAAATGGTTTTCAAACGTAGCTAACATTCATTTAACAACGGTTTATAACCGTGGCAATTTGTTGAATCAACAACGGCTTAAAACCGTTGCTAGTTTTTCTGCTTGCAACGGTTTCAAGCCGTGGCAATAATTTGCATCTCCATTCTGTCAGTTAAAACACCCGTTGCATAATTTACCATATTCACATGTTTGCAACGGTTTTTAGCCGTGGTTAATATTGTTAGTGTGAAAAAAGAATAATTAATTTTTTATTTAACCACCTACTATATGCAGATAAAGATCTTTTTCTACTGCACCTGTTAACAAAGAGTTGTACATCATTATTTAGATGAACAAAAGACCATTAAAAAAAAACCCTAACATGTATCCATCGAATTTTAACTTTTTATTATTCTAACAAGATCTGATTAATCAAAGAAGTAATAGCAAACATTATTAGACAAATTAAAATCATAAGCATATCTCTATACATGTACTACTTAATGAAGCCATGCACTACCCAATCCCATATCAGAGTGTTACGAAGCACAAGAAACAAACTATACTACAAATAATACCCATAATTAATTGAAACCTCTCAACTTCATCCATCTCCTTCACATGCCCTCAACTATGATTAGAGAAAGCATTTCCACAAACACCATCCCTGACATAAGTTTATGAACAAAATTGTATTTTCATGGTAATGTATGAAAACAACATATACGAAAGCATAAAAGCCAGTTAAATATGCAAGGCAACGTTCTCCATCACTTCTGTCACTTTTGGTGGATAGTCAGTATCAGTACCGTACCTTCCAAGCAACATCCAATGGAACTTAAGGAATCCCTCGAAAGTATTTCGATGGCTCTGCAAAAAAAATGTCTTTACAAAATGATAGAACCTTGGTAGTAGAGCTATTGCTTTTCCTGAAAACACCTTAAACAGTTCCAGTCATCATGCTAAAGAACTCACGTTTGATAACAGAATACATTATTTCAAATATAATTCAATAAAAAAGAAAGAGAGAAAAGAAATGATTCAACCAGTTGCAAATGTGATGATGATGTTTGGTCTGCCCCCTTTGTGAACAATCTGGCACACGTCAAAAGTGTGGTATGCTAAAAGTTCAAGTATCATTTTGATTGTTCGAAAAATACGTTAATGATAAAATGTTAATGCATAGTATACAATTGTTAAATTGAAAATCAATGTATTTCATATTCTAAATGTTTTCTTTTCAATAATACAAAAACAAACAAAGCCATAACTACAAATCATATAAATGCAATTTACAAAACCCAAATAAGCTACCAAATGCATTAACCAAATTTGCACGAATGGTGTAGAGATCTCATCATCATTTTACATTATCATATCCAAATATCAGAAGGTCGATCCAACACTCGTTAACTATGCTACCAACAAATATCTTCTAATTTTAACTTTTTATTATTCTAACAAGATCTGATTAATCAGAGAAGTAATAACAAGCATTATTAGACAAATTACAACCATAAGCATATCTCTATACATACTACTTGATGAAGCCGTACACTACCCAATCCCATATCAGAGTGTTATGAAGCACAAGAAATAAACCACTACAAATAATACCCACAATTAATGGAAACCTCTCTACTTCATCCATCTCCTTCACATGTCCTCAGAAAAGACAATCAATCACTATGATCAGAGAAAGCATAACCACAAACACCATCGCTGACATAAGTTCATACACAAAATCTAAAACGCAACTACATATCTCTCATCTTTTGGAATTTATACTTTAAGATCAGTTTTTACCTACATTTGAAGGAAGAATCATGAAATTAGTTATTCTGAAGCATGGGCAATTGAAAGGAACACATATCAAGAATAACAAAAAAGAAAAAAAGCTGCCCTAGCTAGTTTCTTTTGATAATTATTACGCAATCTGGGGTACAATAAAATGACCTCTCTTTTAAATATATCACATGATTAATTGATTTTTGCATTAAGATCGATGGTTTCCATAACAAGGATGTCACTTTCTAATTCACCAACTATTTAGTAAAGCATACCTCAATAGCCATGCAGCCACCTTGACCCATATTTGGCTGCATAGCATGAACGGAATCCCCAAGAAAGGCTACACAACCCTTTCCCCAGGTAAAAATAGGTATCTGATTATATATATGTCCCGTCGAAGAATTGCATACTCAGAGGATTAGTTTGACCTGGTTCAAAAAATAACCCACTGATATAACAGAGTTCTCTTTTTCCCCTCACAAACTATATTTCTTAACATAGACACGGTATAGAAAGAGAATATGGTTTTCTTTTCAGGTAGAACTTCTACCTCTCTTAAGGCATTTTCTAAAAATTGAGAGAGGCCAATTCGTTTCAGTACCCACCTAGAACAAATAATCCAATCCATCATCATACGTGCAAATAGAAGACAAAGGATAAGAGATAAGGAAATTTATGGAGAAAGTGAGAGAGATACAAAGATAAGAACAAAAAACCCAAGTCAGATTTACCTAGGGAACGGTGGAGCTGCACCGAACTCTGAGGTAAAAAGAGAAAAGAGCCACATGAAACCAGAAATCAATACTTCAAACAAAGGAAGGGGAGTTAGTAGTTTTGAGCTGCATTAGGTTCTTGATGTAGAAAATGGAAGAAACATGAAATGATAATAGTGAAATTTTAAACACTAACCCTCCCTTTTTGCTTGAGCCATGAGGTTTTCTCATTTTGTGTTTGATCAGTCTCACCTTTGACCATGAGTTTCCCTTTATTACACCTGCTAGGTGTTCTTCTTGAATCAGTAGTCTGTTTATTAGTTGCCCAGCCTCCTCAGTTGTTTCTATAATCCTTCTTTATGGATAAAAATAACAAGAAAACATTAATAATAATAATAATTTAAGAAAAGAAAGAACAAAACTAGGTAAAAGTACAATTTAAAACAAGAGATTTTTGTTTGCATAAAAATGACCAACCTCGAAGAAGTTCCCTTATCAATTTCACCACAAAAGAAACTCTCCAAGGGAGTGTTTGATTACTGTTAGCCCATTTGCATTCTATAATAAGCTGGTCCAAGAAGTTATCTTAATGATAAGGCCTTCGAAAAGGACTTAGAACCTCCATGTCTATTATCCACCACTCTCAATTGTCCAAATAAACTAGAGTGTATTATCCCTGATCAGCTAAGAAAACTCCTCCTTACACCCCCTCCCAAAAAGACCTAGACAACTACAATAAGTATTTAATTTCAGCCGACCCCTTCCTACAAATTCTCATGATGGGCTAAGCTTTATCTAGTTATGGAGCTCATTAACAGTTATACAGAGTTTCTTCAGCATGTTTATCAACTCAATATGAGTTATCAACATAATTTTTAGCAGCACAAAACAGATTATCAATGTATTATTTGGGAATCTTGAACAGTAAGAGAATCAATGTTCACTGATCAACTCATAAAGTTATTAGACCAGATGAGCATGACACATAAATCTAAGAAAGAAAAATTGTAAGATGATTTGATCAATTATCTGTAATGAAGTCTTACTCGTTTTCTGAAAAGAGCTCCCCGTATGTAATGCCACCAGCGTATTGAATTTTCTTGAAATGATCAACCCCCTGTCAATTATGTTTAAATAGAAATACATTAGCCCTGATAAAAAAAAATTACTTACCATAGGTATGACACAATCCTAATTTATTAAACTCAACCTGAATCTTTATAAAAAAAAAACTCAACCTGAAGCAACATCAGAATATGTTCAAGGCCGTAAGTTATCTCCACAGATATTGATGACAATTGAAGACTTCCAGCTTGAAAGGAATCAAGAGAAACTGAAAATAGAAGCATGATAATAGACTTCTAATATCTTCTTCTTAAATGACTACAAAACCAAGAAAGATGATAAACTAAACTGGGAAATATTAACCCTGAAAGCAGACAAAAAAAGTATGATGGCATATGACACTAGATAAATAAGATCAATGTAGATGACCACATAAACACACAAAAAATGCCTGCTGGAATCTCCATTCCATCCATCCAAACTTCCCAACCCAGTCCCCACGCATCAAGGACCTGGAAATATTTAAAATTGAAAGGAAGGGTAGCACATTTACTGTAACGCCCCAATTTGAAACTCAAAATCTCTAAGAAATTGAGTCGCATCTCGAGGCGTTAGTCTTACTACACGAGGTGATTAATGAGTACTAAATACCTAAACAAGGTTTTATGAACCTACATCAGAGTTAAGCTAATCTAGTTCGTCAGAACTTTAATCACCTTAAATATGGTTAGGCCCAACGAAAAATTTGCCAGAGTTCTCCCTGTATTTTTAGGGTCTGAAACCTGTCATAAACCTGTAGAAGAGATGATTCATTCATAAATAGCATTTCTATATCAATTTCATTCATCCATATCATCTCATCATATCCAATCAACCATATTCTTCAATATAGAATACCTAGTCATCCACTAGGCTGAGTCCAAACCATAATTCTAAAACGATCTCCCACTTGATAAAATAATACATATATAAGACTTGTTAAGTGATAATAAATATACATAAGTGTGCTTGTTTTACATTATATAGCTCAAAAGAATATATACACAAACAAGAAAAAGAACTACATCATAATTGAATAATAACAACATCTCAAGTAATATAAACCTGAGGTGGATACTCTCCCTATACCTGCCTCCTCAAATTACTTAGCATCCAATCATCCACTGTCTCCTCGATTTCCTGAG
>MVGT01002322.1:2492-33028 GCA_002174775.1 Macleaya cordata | reverse complement strand
AACCTTAAAATTGAAAACTAAGATTAACAATATAAAATTTCTAATTAAAATTAAATTCGGAGCTAGGGTTTCAAATTATACCTCGATCCACAAATTAAATGGTCCCTACGATTTCCACCCGTCGGACCATCGTCAACAAATTCTTCTTCTTCNCCTATCAAAAGCATTGAAAGCACTTTAATGGCTACAAGAAAGTATTTATAAGTTCTTACCTCAAATCTCGCAAGGCTCTCTTTACCGCACTAATTTCCTCAAATTAGTGTACTGGTATTAGTACACACTCCCAACTGAAAACAACACATTTATTCACTTTCAAAACTTAATTCAATCCATACTAGTACCATATAGAATAGTCTAGGCATCTAAATTCTAACCTAAACAGTCACTACAAGGGTCTAGGTCCTTATCAAATCAAATAAGGGCTTTAGGACTACAACCCAATTTGCTCTAAATATCCTCTTTAATTAATCTAGACCTCCGAATCTACAATCTAACCCAAAATAATAATTTGGGTCAAAATCAACCTTACCAATTATTAGTTTCAACAATTAAGGGTCTGAAAGGCCTAATCAAATCTTAAACTAATAACAAAATCAACCTTAAAATTGAAAACTAAGATTAACAACATAAAATTTCTAATTAAAATTAAATTCGGAGCTAGGGTTTCAAATTATACCTCGATCCACAAATTAAATGGTCCCTACGATTTCCACCCGTCGGACCATCGTCAACAAATTCTTCTTCTTCCTCTTTCTCTCTCTCTCTCCTTCTCTCCTTCTCTTTCTCTCTCTCTCCTTCTCTCTCTCATTCTCTCTCTCTCTCTCTCCTTCTCTTTCTCTCTCTTTCTCCTTCTCTCCTTCTCTTTCTCTCTCTTTCCTTCTCTCCTCTCTCTCTCCTCTTCTCTCTCTCTTTCTCTCTGTCACCGTCTCTCTCTCCTTCTCTCCTCTCTCTCTCTCTCCTTCCTTCTCTCCTTCCTCTCTCTCTCCTTCTCTCCTCTCTCTCTCCTCTCTCTCCTTTCCTTTCTCACCGAATCTCTCTCTGCTGAGAGATTTCTCAATCAATCCCTTATAACTTTAATAAGGGCGGTGGATTAAAAGTATATAAAAAAAAANTACAACCCAATTTGCTCTAAATATCCTCTTTAATTAATCTAGACCTCCGAATCTACAATCTAACCCAAAATAATAATTTGGGTCAAAATCAACCTTACCAATTATTAGTTTCAACAATTAAGGGTCTGAAAGGCCTAATCAAATCTTAAACTAATAACAAAATCAACCTTAAAATTGAAAACTAAGATTAACAACATAAAATTTCTAATTAAAATTAAATTCGGAGCTAGGGTTTCAAATTATACCTCGATCCACAAATTAAATGGTCCCTACGATTTCCACCCGTCGGACCATCGTCAACAAATTCTTCTTCTTCCTCTTTCTCTCTCTCTCTCCTTCTCTCCTTCTCTTTCTCTCTCTCTCCTTCTCTCTCTCATTCTCTCTCTCTCTCTCTCCTTCTCTCTCTCTCTCTTTCTCCTTCTCTCCTTCTCTTTCTCTCTCTTTCCTTCTCTCCTCCCTTTCTCCTCTTCTCTCTCTCTTTCTCTCTGTCACCGTCTCTCTCTCCTTCTCTCCTCTCTCTCTCTCTCTCTCCTTCCTTCTCTCCTTCCTCTATCTCTCCTTCTCTCCTCTCTCTCTCCTCTCTCTCCTTTCCTTTCTCACCGAATCTCTCTCTGCTGAGAGATTTCTCTCTCAATCCCTTATAACTTTAATAAGGGCGGTGGATTAAATGTATATAAAAAAAAACTTTAAACTTAATTAAAAATATATATATATATATATAGGTTATACTAAGGTGTAAGTGCATACACCGAATTATGTGTATATAATAGAAAGATTTTATAAAATTACACTTTAATACATCACCAAATACATACCAATACATCTATATAGTGTATATACACAATTGATAAAGTTTAATGGTCAAAATCAAAGTCAAAATCGCGGGTACCTTTGGTACCAATCCAAATCGTGTTTCGGCCTTGATTTGGGATCATGTGGTGTCCGATTTTTGCGCGTGAGTAGTCGTAATTCGATAACTTTTCGAGATCTATCCATTTGTACGGTTCGATTCTTTAAATTACCCTCCAATCGAAAACTCACTTATTTAATTTCAAGTTTAATTATTTTAATAATTAATTGGTTTCACGGTCAAATCGTTTGATTAGACTCTAATTGACTCGGAAAGACATTGACTGGTCAACTAAATTATTTTGGGTCGTTATATTTACCATATCCAATAAGATATAGATATAATAAAAAAAAATAGCCTGACTAAATGAGCTTGATTAAATGAGCACAATCTTTAATGTAGATTGCTGGCAACTATGAGCTAATTTAACAAAAAAAACACAGAATACCTAGCAAGCAGAATCCTAAAATGAAAGACATAAAAGCTATATAACTAATATAAAGACTAATCAAAAGCTATACAACTAATAATTAACTGAACCTAAAATGAAAGACATAAAAGCAATATAACTAATATAATGAAATTTTAAAACTATGGCTGTGTGGCTCTCTTTCCAGAATAAGTTTGATTTCCTCTTCAAAACTACTCTATAAACAACTACTCCTGCAAGCCCAGAATACCTAAAATAATTAATTGAACCTAAAAACACCACAGAGATAGAGATAAGCGATATATTGAACAAAGAAACCCTAGAAATCGCTCAAACCATGGTTATTGATACCCTTCTAGTTTTTTTTCTTGCATAGACTTGAATAAATGGATAATTAAATGTGAGAGAGAGAACAGACCAGCTACACCTACCACCACCACCATTAACCCAGAGCACACAACCACACTTTATAGACAAACTCAAAGACAAAAAGCCATAGTTTGCATTGCAAGCCAGTCTGGTTGTACATACGGTTGTTAAAAGATGGAGTGAGATAGTAGAAAGTAGGGATAAGAATCTGTACCTGGAGCAAAAGCTCTCCAAATCAAAGTGAAAGAGAGCAGCAACCTATCGAGAAATCTTCAGCACCTTGAATGGAAATACCCTAATAGTATTTTCAATTATAAAAAACCCAGTAAAAAAACAAAAATTTTTGATTGCAGATCTAAAATAACATCTGTGATAGGGTCAAATAAAAATTGAAAGAATATTTGTACTGAAAAATGCAAAGAGACAAAAACGCCAAAGCAAAACTTACAAAGGCTGCGTTTTACACACAAGATTTATAAAGCATCTAGCATTAAAGCCAAAAGAAGATTTATAGAGCAATAGTTGCTTAGGCATTATAACCAAATGTTGTGGCACACAATTGAATACGCTTTAATAGTGTGGGAAGAAAAGTAAGACAGAAAAGTATAAGATGAAAAGGAAAACACTTATATGAGTTTAATATCTAAAGAATGAATGTTAATTTGTTAAATAATGCTTACAAAAAAATGAGAAACACAATCCTAGAGAGAGTCAACTTACCAATTAATTGGAGAAAACCAAGAGAATGAAATGTAAATAGTTCAAAATATATCCTTAAAACACCTCCCTGAGAACAAAATGGCAATGACATGCAGCTGAAATTAAAAACCTAAAATATCTAGACCTAAGAACCCTAAAATATATAGCCTGGATTTTTCATAAGGAGAAAACAGAACATTAACTAAGCCTTAACATAATCAGGAACACAAAATTCAGAGCAAAACAAACTCCCAATAAAATTAAGAGTAAAGCCTAAAAAAAAAAGAAATATAATCCTAGAGAGAGTCAACTTACAGTTTTCAGATATGGAGGTGGAGCTTCCTTGAAGATGAACCCCCTATAAAAAGGAAGGAGAGAAGATCAGGGAAAAAATTAAGGCTTTGATTGTTAGCCCTAAAAGAAAAAAAAACCCTATGTCGATTATTTTTAACCCAAATTAGAAAATCCTATGAATGAAACCCTAGATCAGAAATAATTCCCCAACAGAACGAATAGAAAAAACATACGAAATCAATACCCATAATGAAACCTAAACCTCAGATCAAAACCCCAGTTCAGGGGAAAAAAACCCTTTAATTAGAAGCCCTAAAACAGAACGAGTAGAAAACCCATATGTAATCAATACCTATAATAAAACCTAAACCTTAGATCAAAACCCCAGTTCAGGGAAAAAAAACCCTTTAATTAGAAGCCCTAAAACAGAACGAATAGAAAACCCATATGAAATCAAAACCCTAGATCAAAATGGAGGAAAGAAAAGAGAAGAAAGGAGAAGGAAGAAAGAAAAGAACAACTTACTCAGATCAAGAAAATGAAACTAGCAACTAAGACCTGAAAAATGAATTAAAAAACCCTAAATTGAGTTCTATTGAGGTTTAGGGAAACAAAATTGGTTCTGAAAAATCCCTCAAAACATTAATTTAGGTTTTGGGGGTTGTCAAACGAAACACAAAATAAAACCGAACCAAACCAAATACAAAACAAAGAAACCCCGAAAATCTAATCCAAAAAATCGTACTAGCACAAAAAGCTAATGGGGAGAACAAGAGAGATTTATCCAGCATACCTGATCTGCAACGAAAAGAGGTGATGGTGCTGCTACAATGACGGTGGATATGTGTACTTGGTTGCACCAGACGACAGTGGTGGTGGTGGGTGGTTCTTTGTTGCAACCATGGTGATGGTGGTGGCTGGTTCTATGTTGCATTCGACGGTAGTGGTGATGGCTGGTGATAGTGATGAGATAGAGATGGGAATGGTAGTGAAAAGGAGAGATGAAGAAATTGAGAATGGAAGAGCGAGAAGGAAGAAGGCGCTGGAGATGAAGAGAGCGAATGAAAAAAATTATCGTGGGTTAGTTGTCGTGGATGGGAGATGTGGGGAGGGGTGTGGGTGTTCTATGCTAATGTAGCATACATGGGCCCCATTTTCTTTTCTTTTTTCTTTAATTATATTCCGGTTTTGCAACGGCCCAAACCCGTTACAAGATTTACCAGGACTAATATCCGTTGTTCATTCTGATTGAAGCCGTGGTAGAGGTTTGTAACGGCTCTAAACCGTGGTAAATTCTGCAACGGTTTAGAACCGTGGCAAATATTTTAATAGGGGCGTGGCAAAATACCAGTTTTGGTGTAGTGTATCCTTAGGGATATAAAGATGTGCACCCAAATAGGTGATCATTTCAGTCGAATTACTTTCCAGTTGTAGACACCAAATTCCGCCCCAAACGCCAAAGCACCCCAAATGTAGAGTGTACTATGAGTGTTCACATCCAATTTGAATTCCTCGAGATATGTACCAATTGTGAAACAAATTTGATCCAAATCAACTAACATTCAGTCCTAATTTGACCAAAATCTAAGATTTGGATGGAAACCGAGATGAAAACCAGATTTGGGCAAAATTTAGAACCAATTTAAGGAACCACTCATTTTAATAATAAAAAAAATAAAAAATAAAACTTAAAAAAACTTACGGTTGTTGATAAAAACTATTTTTATTATATTATAAAGTTAAATTATATAAAGAAAAGTTAATTTAATAAAGCTAAGTTATTTTTTAAACTAAAGTTAAATTATTATTAAAGTTTAAAGTAAAGTAAAGTTTTTTTTAAAAGTAAAGTAAACTTTTTATAAAAGTAAAGTTTTTTAAAAAAAATCGATCAGATTTATGTTTAAAAAAAATCTAAAAAAACAAAAAAAACTATAAATATAATATAAATTTTATAATAAAAAAGAAAAGAAAAGAAAGAATAAAAGAGACAATGCGTGATGCGTTGTCTCTCTCATTCTCTCTCTTGTCTCTCTTATTCCTCTCTCTCTTCTCTCTCCTTTCTCTCTCTCTACTCGGTTTCTCTTGTCTCTCGTTTTCTGTTTCTCTTCTATCTCTCTTCTCCTCTCGTTTCTTTACTCTTATTTTTCAGGTCAAGGATGGCGGCGACGACGGCATGGCAGTCCACGTTTTCGTCCAAGAAATTTCGGTGGGTTAGGCGCCTACACGATTTGCAGCATACTTTGTTGACAATTGAAGCCTTAATTTGTGGTAAAAATGTATATAAATAAGGGTTTGCAGTCAGTTGTAAGAAAAAAGAAAAGAAGAAAAATTTAGAGAAGAATTTAAGAGAGAAAAAAATCAGAGGAAAAGATAGAGAATTTAGAGAAGAATTTGAGGGAGAAGAAATAAATCAGTGTAAGTTTTATTTGTAGAAGTTAAAATTGAAGTGGAGGTTGGGATTTCTTATCTAATTCTAATCTTGCAATGGGATTCTATTTTTGGAAGGTTGGTGTATTTAATTTCTTTTATTTCAGTCTCTTAGATTTTATTTGTTATAAATTTTGTACTGATAATGCATTAATGAGATGGTTATTCAATTTCTCTGAATTGATATAAGATCTGTGTAGGCTTATTGATGTCATGAACGGCTATGATTTAATCTTATATGATCAACACAATTTTTTTTTTCTAATATTCTCATTAATATAAAATATAAGAATGATGGATGTATCATGATGATGTATAATGAGTGATGGACGTATCTGAAAATGTGAATGATGGATGTATGGTAAACATCATCATGAAATGGCATGAAGATGGTGATATACGGTTGAATTACTTTTAATTCAAGAAATTATTTGTTGTACTTGTGTGTACAAATCTTGGTGTGCCATGATACAAATCTAGGGTTAGGGTTCCACTTGTGTAGAGATTTATCACTTGACCTTTTTACCCTTGAAAATTAAATAAATCACTATTTTACACTTAATTAAGTGTTAGGCTAATTAACTCCATCAATTGGGTCTACGGGCCCATCCCATTTTTAGCTTCTTGAGCCCATTATACACTTAATTAAGTGTTAGGCTCATTAACTCCATCAATTGGGCCTACACGCCCATCCCATTTTGAGCTTCTTGAGCCCATTATACACTTAATTAAGTGTTAGGTTAATTGACTCTATCAATTGGGGTTACAGGCCCATTCCATTTTGAGTTTATTGAGCCCATTGTACACTTAATTAAATGTTAGGCTCATTAATCCATCAACTGGACATGTAGGCCCATTCCATTTTGAATTTCTTAAGCCCATTATACACTTAGTTAAGTGTTAGGCTCATTTTGTGGGTTATAAACTTATCTCCTCATTAGTTCCTCTACCTACTTCATCTTTTGGGCCCCTAAATGAACGTACCTTTGTCTTGGCCCACTCTATTTCCTTTAATTTTGCATACCTCACACCCAGCAAACAAAAATAGGTTAATCTTTCCTATAATTAGATGGATCCAAGGTTATGATTTGTTTGTTTCTAGTATAAGATTGTACTAGAAACTAAAGTTGTGTTAATTTCAGGGTTAAGTTAGGAATATGCCTAAAATGATCAAGGAAGACCGCCAAAGACCGGCTTTTAAAAGGGCATACGTGCTTGCACCGCCACATACGTCAATGGTCATGCTTCCTTGATTAGTTGGGTATCTTCTTAAAATGATCCCAATTTTGCAATAATTAATTTTTTTCAAACAAAGAAAAGAACAAAATTTTCTATTAATCAAGGCATTTACAGTAGAATTTCGATCATGTTTAAAGCTAGAGATTAGAAACTCTTAAAAACTAGGATTTCTAGATCTTCCCTAAAGTGTGTCACATAAGGATTATGCTTAATGCTAGGGATTAGAAATTCTTAACAGATTAGAATTTCTAGATCTTCCCTAAAGCATATTACATATGTTTTCCAAAAAAGGGCATTATGATGTTACATACATAACGGATTTGTATGTCTCACCTTGAAAACCCACTTTGGGTCACGTGCGTAACGGATTTGCACGTGTCATCTGTTTTTCAAAATCAAAAATGATATATGTTACGTGCATAATGGATTTATACGTATCACTTTACGGAGTACAAGCCAAAGAAAGACTTGTACAATATGGATGCTGACACGTGACAAATGGAGTTCACGTGTAAGTTTCGGCACGTATGTAACAATGAAGTTAACACACAAATCCATGATTATTCTGCACGTAACAAGGAAGTCTACGTGCATTTTCTCAAAGTTTGTGGTAATGGATTCCATGGTCTTTATACGGTCGTAAATGGCAATGAGGTCCATTTACACGTATCAATCCTAGGTGACAACGGAGTCCACCTAAGATTTTATTTGTTCATAGGGTGTCAACGGAGCACACCTCATGAGCTTTTGAACGTGACAATAGAGTTCACGTGTCAATTTGCTTGGTCATATACATAACGGATTTGCATTTGACACTGTATATATTTACTTTTCGCCCCAAAACTTCAGTTGCATGAAACATAGGATTAGAAGGGGGCCAAACTTTCTTTTTCCTGTACATAATCTTTGCTAGTGTAATTTAATTAATTTTGATCACAAGATTCCATCCAAATACCCTTAGTAATGAAATAGAGGCGGATTTTATAATTGGACGGTTGTCGGGTGCCTAACACCTTCCTGACCCGTACCAGGATTCCCTTACTAAGAATCTCTCTACGCTGACCAGACTAGTTGGAAGATCGTCAAATTTTCTATCAAAGCAAAACGATTTTCTAAAATCGGGTCCTAATTCCCAGATTAATCAGGTGGCGACTCCATAAGCATATGATACAATTATATCCCTCAATTAGGAATACGAGAAAATATTTTCTTCTTCGGTTGCTTGCGGTCGAAGGCTAAAGTTTTTTTTGCGGATCTTACAGCTGGCGACTCCACTGGGGAGTTGTGAATTTGACTCGATAAATGTTTAAGGGTATTTTTATGGAATCTTATGATTATACATTTCTTGGGTATACACATATACACTGTTGGCACCCATTCTTTGTTTGCAAATTGTATCTCTAGGGATAACTTAAAAAATTGCATTCATATCTCACAAATCCCTGAGGCATGATTCACGTAGGGATTTCTTGTAGTTCTAATGTGGCCTATGAAGGTTGAAGGTACTAGGTAGTCAAGCTGAAATCACGAAAAAATACGTTGAAAAAGCTTGGCACAGACCGTCCAAGAGGTTGGAGCGGGTTGAGTGGTTAGCGAGTACAACAACAGATATATCGAACAGTGCAGGTGCTAACATCATAATTAAAATGGGAGAACAGGAAGATGATGGTGAGATGACAGACATAGATAGAAGCATCCGAGCATGTTTTGAGAAAATCATGAAGGAAGATTTAGGACCAGCTATTGAAAGGATCGCGTCTAAAAAATTGGCTTCAGTCGGTACATCAACACCTGTGGAGAAAGACAATGCCGGGAAAACACAAACCTCGGTCACAGATACAAGGGCAGAGGAAACGGCACTCACCAACTACCAGGAACCAATAAAGACTCATCTGATCCATAGTCATGTCACACAAAAGCTTTCGGACCTCGTCGCACCTAAGAAGGCGCCTTCACTGCAGTGTTTATCCGATGACGAAAATGAGTTACGTGATGACTGGTATGCAAAGAACAAAGGGAAGACCATTTCATCTCGAGAGATGGTGGAGGTACAAGAAAGATTGAACGCCTAGAGGGAGGTTCCACTTATGAGATCAACTCTTGGTGCTAATGTCCAGAAGAACAACTGCCACATGACTTCAAGTACCCTGAGATGAAGCAATATGATGGATCAGGCTCGCCCAAGGCACACGTCATAATGTACATGGACTGTATCAAACCTTTGGGTATGAGTGATAACATGTTATCTTAACTGTTTCGAAGAAGTTTAACTTAAAATGCGCTAGAATGGTCCATTGCTTTGGACAGGACTAAATACCCCACTTGGACTAAGCTGGCAGATGCCTTTATAAAATATTTTACTTATGGAACAGATGGAAGGGTTACACGAAGACAACTTAAAGCCATGCGACAATGGTCTAATGAATCTTTCACCGACTTTGTAGTAAAATAGAGACTGAAGGTGAGAAGCATGATAGAGAGACCTTCAGAGGAATAACAAATCGAGTTGTTGAGGAAAAGTCTAGGTCCTGCTTTCCAAGCTGCTTTGGCTGTTGTTACACCAAAGAGGCTCGAAAAATTTATTCAAGATGCAACCAATGTGGAACATTCCATAACAAATGGGTATATGCTAGCAATGACAGGATCACTAGAATAAAAAGGAAAGAAGAATGGTAAAAAACACGTTAATTATGTTGCTTCTCATAAGGGGCAGAACGTTGCACAGAATGCACAAGCGCAAATACCATTTCAGATTGCCCAGCAGGGGAATCAACCAGTTTATTGGAATCAACAGGGAAATCAGCCGACTCAGTCTAATCACCAAAATTGAGGGTTCAAAAGGCGTGAGCCTAGGGAGTTCTCAAAGTTAACTCACTCTATGAGTATGCTTCTGCCAGGGTTACGAGAAGCAGGATTGGTGACCCCGTTGAAAGCAAGGCCGGTATCGAACCCACCTCCGTACTGGCATAATCCCAATGAGCATTGTCAATATCATTAAACGCCCGACCACCTAACTGATAATTGCCCAGCCTTATGTCATGTTATCCAAGACTTGTTGGAACAAGGGGCAATTACCATGAAAGGAGTTCAGCTACCAACCAAGACAAACATTAATACAAACCCTCTCTCGGTACATCAACCTGAGGGTCAGCAGACAGTAAATTACATCGAAACTGAAGGGCTAAAGAATCCCATAAGTCGAGTCCGAAAGGTTGAGACGAATGGAGTTATGACAGTTCAAGATTTCTTGCCAGAGAAGTGCAACACCAACCAAACTGGAGAATCCAGTCGTACAGAAATATCCTTCGATGAATTAGCAGCCATGATGAAGAAAAAGTTAGAAGAGCAGTGGCCTACTAGGGAAATGGCAAAATTATTAGAATCAAAACAAGAAAGCAATGTCATTAATGCAGAGGAAGAGAAGGCAGAACCTTTATTCACTGTGGTGAGAAGAATTCCTCTTGCTATGGAAGATCTGATCAAACCGCCAAGATCTCAAAATCACCTATGGGAGGATCCACTGAAGGAAGAAGAAGAATGTCAAGAGATACAGCATCAGATACGAGCAGGAAAGACATTTAAATCGATGCATATGAGGACAGAAAATTCAGCTGCTATAGTTCGATGACCTCTATTTTCGATCCCTCAACAAAGAACAACAGAGCAGAAAGAGAGTGATGAGTTGGTTGTCGAACAGTTGAGGAGGACAAAAGCCAACGTCTCAGTTTGGGGGCTACTTGAAGCATCCACAAAGCATAGGGATGCAATGCTCGAAGCTCTAAACTCTATCTAGGTGCCCACGGTGATTACCCCAAATAAGTTAGTGGCGATAGTAACTCATATCCATAGCATGCCAACAATATCATTCTCAGATGAAGATTTGCCAAGTGAAGGGGCAAGGCACAACCGAGCGTTAAACATCACGATTGGATGGAACCACTTGGTAATACCACTGGTACTTATCGATAACGGTTCTGGGGTAAATATCTGTACATTGGAAATGGCTAAGCTCATGGGCTTAAGCGGTGCCGATATGTCTTTTGAAGATGCAACGGTTAGAACAGTGAAAGGATTCGATAACGGCAAGAAGTCTGCTGTAGTAGAATTTTCTACGTCAATCTTAACAGGATCGACACACACAGAGGTGCATTTCCTTGTAATAGACATTGAGGCAAACTTTAATATGTTATTTAGACGGTCGTGGCTCCACCAACATAAAGTAGTAGCTTCCACTCTCAATCAAAAGGTCAAGTTTCCTTTTAAGGATCGGATGGTGGTCATCTTCGGGGATAATGACAAGGCCGAAGAAATTACAAATCGAAAGGGCAAGAATATTGTCCCAATCGGTCTGAGAAACAATTGTGCAACTTTACAGAAGAGGAGGTCAACTTATTTGTGAGGAGGCAACCAAGACGGGAGAAAATACCAAGCAGGTTTAATCATGGAAATAGAAGAATTGCATATGTCTTGAGGTCTCAAAACTTTTTCCCAAGAATGGGACTAGGAAGAAATCTTCATGGAAGGACAGAACATCTGAGCATCAAGAAAGAAGAGCAGGTTGGAACCTTCGGGTTGGGGTACCAGCCAACGGAAGAAGAAATAATAAAGTCCAATGCTGAAAAGAGCAGGCGAGAACAAATAAAGAACAAGGGGGACCAATATGTCTCACAAGGGATTGACTGGACAAAGCAACCAAAATATCATGAGTGGTTTATCTTCAAAGGTGAATCGAATGTAGGTCCAACCAGATTTCAGAATGCTGTACTTACAAGGAAAGATGAAGTGGCCCCAACACACGAGGATGAACCGGCGTATGAAACCTTACTCGAGGGAGTAAGTCACTTATTTCAAAGTGTTGGTTTAGTAGAGGTCCCATGGCAGGAATTTGAGGTAGGAGTCGAAAAACAACTGGAAGAAGAAGTCTACATTTGTGTAGTCCATGAGGAGTTAGTTTTTAACCCTCACCTACTGGTTCGGTCCTTTCTTGGAAACACTGAGTCGAGCCTTTCAGTGTCAGAACCAGTAAGTTGAACCGAAAGAAGAGGTTCGTGAAGAAACCGAGGGAAAAGAAGCGCATGACTGCTAAAGCTTACCGTTTGGCACTAACGCGCAGAAATAAGAATGTGAAACAAGTACATGAAGATGCACAGGTAGAGAAGAAAAGCCTCGCAGGTTCAAAAGCTGGGGAAGCATCTTCCAGCATAAAAAAAATGTCGTAAGAGAGTTGGAAGACGGGGCACCCTCGTCTGAGGAAGGAGATTTGTGGGCCCTAGTGCATTGTGTAGTATCTTTAGAAGTACCTTTTTTTTCAAAAAAACCAAAAAATCAAATATTTTGAAAAACCATAAAAAAATGAAAAAACCAAAAAATTCAAAAGGCTTTGTAAAAATGAATGAAAATATTATTGAAGAAATGGTTTTAGGACTCGACCTTGAAAATACTGATGATGAGGAATCCGGAGAGCAACTGGAGGATCTTGCATAAGAAGAAATTCCAAACGAGATCCAACAGTTACTAGACCAACATGAGGATAGGCCTCAGTCTGTCGAGGAAGAAGTCGAATTGGTAAACCTAGGCTCTGACGACCAATCTCAAATGGTAAAAATTGGCACTGCTTTGCCTTTAGAAGAAAGAAAGGCTATGATCAAGTTGTTGAGAGAGTATAAGGAAAACTTTGCATGGACCTATGAAGATATGCCAGGGCTAGATACTGACATGGTGGTACATCGGTTACCTACTTATCCAGATGTAAGGCCGGTAAAGAAGAAACTTAGAAGACTAAGACCAGAATGGACTGTCAAAATCAAAGAAGAAATCGTAAAACAGTTAGATGCAAAGTTCTTGGTTCAAGTCGACTATACAGATTGGTTGGCCAACATCGTCCCAGTGCCCAAGAAAGATTGGAAGGTCAGAATGTGTATCGATTATAGGAATCTCAACAAAGCAAGCCCTAAGGATGATTTTCCACTGCCACACATCGACATATTGGTTGATAATGCTACTGGCCACGGCCTATTATCATTCATGGATGGGTACTCAGGGTATAACTAGATTAAGATGGCAAAAGAAGACATGGCAAAAACCTCCTTCATCACACCATGGGGAGTCTATTGCTACCAAGTAATGCCTTTTGGACTAAAAAATACAGGAGCTACCTACCAAAAGGCTATGACCACTATCTTCCATGATATGATGCACAAAGAGATCGAAGTGTATGTAGATGACTTGATTGCAAAATATGAAAGAAGAGAAGATCACATCCGAAACCTAACAAAGCTCTTCAAGCGCCTTCAAAAGTTCAAACTACGACTTAATCCAAATAAGTGTGTATTTGGTGTAAAGTCTAGGAAGTTGCTAAGGTTCAATGTTAGTCACAGAGGCATCGAGGTGGACCCATCCCAGGTGAAAGCAATCATCGAAATGCCATCGCCCAGAAATGAAAAGGAGATTCGTGGTTTTCTGGGGAGGATTCAATACATCAGTAAGTTAATCGCACAGCTGACACCAATCTGTGAGCCTATCTTCAAATTGTTGAGAAAGGACACTCCAAAGGTTTGGAATAATGACTTTCAAGAAGCATTCAACAAAATCAAGAAATATTTGATGAGCCTACTAGTTTTGGTTCCTCCAATCTCAGGTAAACCATTAATTCTTTACATCACTGTAACAGATATGTCAATGGGTGCGGTGTCCGGATATGAAAAAATTATTATGCACTAGAAAAGACATGTTTGGCACTGATATGGGCTACCCAGAGATTGCGACATTACATGCTATCTCACTCAGTGTTGCTGCTTTCCAGAATGAACCCTATCAAGTACTTATTAAAAAAGCCAACACTTTCAGGAAGGACTGCAAGGTGGTAGCTACTATTGTCTGAATTCGACATCACTTATATTACTCAAAAGTCCATCAAAGGAAGAGCAATAGCTGACCATCTTGCAGCCCATCCACTGCCAATTGGAGGATTTGTATGAACAGAGTTTCCAGATGAACACATCCTCAATGTCGTGTCTGAAAAGAAAGAAGATGAATCTTGGGAGATGTTTTTCGATGGAGCCAGTAATAAGCTTGGCAAGGGAGTCGGAGCAATTTTGGTATCTCCTGACGGAATCAGAATTCCAATCGCCATCAGACTGGATTTCGAGTGTACAAATAATGGGGTAGAATATGAAGCGTGCATAGTAGGTTTGAGAGCAGCCCTGGCTATTTCAGTGCGAAGGGTTCTTGTATATAGTGATTCTCTTCTAATAATAAATCAGATCTAAGGAGAGTGGAAAATAAAACACGATGAGCTACCTCATTACCACGCTTGTCTTAAGGAGCTGGTCAAAGAGTTTGACCAGATTGAGTTTCATCACATATATAGGAGTAAGAACCAATGTGCCAATGCTCTGGCAGTACTATCATCATGGTTGAACACACCAGATGGAGCAACAATTCATCCCATTGAGGTAATACAGAAAAATCAAGCTGCTTACTGTTACCAAGTTCAAGAGACACTCGAAGAAGATGACAAGTTCACTGTATGGTATCAAGATGTAAGGGGGTATTTAGAAAGTCAAGAATACCCTGAGGGAGCATCAAAGAGGGACCGAAGGTCGATTCGGGAATGGGCTTCCAAATTCGTGCTATGTGGCAGACTCCTTTTCAAAAAATCTCTAGATGGCACTTTACTGAGATGTGTAAACCAAGATCAAGCCCAGAAGATTCTCCAAGAAGTTCATGCCGGTGTGTGTGGTTCACATATGAACGAACAAATATTGTCAAAAAAGATCCTCAGATATGGATACCATTAGCCAACCATGGTCACTGACTGCCACCAGTTTGTTCTAAAATGCCATGAGTGCCAAGTATATGCCAATTTGAAGCATACGCCTTCGACACAATTGCGGACTCTGTCTTCACCCTGGCCATTTTCGACATGGGGAATTGATGTGATCGGTAAACTGACACCATCGGCCTCCAACGGTCATATTTTCATCATTGTGGCTATTGATTACTTCACAAAATGGGTCAAAGCGTTCTCGTGTAGGAGTATCAAGTCAGATCCCACAACAAGATTCATTCAGAACTACATCATATGCAGATATGGTGTACCTCATGAAGTCATCACTGATAATGGTGCTAACTTCATTTGAGCAAAAGTCATTCAGCTGTTCGAAAAATACAAAATTTAGTACCATAATTCATCTCCATATAGGCCTCAAACAAATGGAGCAGTAGAAGGTGCCAACAAGATGTTGGTAAAAATCTTGAAGAAGATGTCTAAGACCTATAAAGATTGGAGTGAAAAGTTGTCATACGCATTATGGGCGTACCGAACCTCGATACGTACACCAACAGGAGCAACTCCATTTTCACTTGTTTATGGTATGGAGGCTGTATTACCAATCGAAGTTGAAATTCTAACTTTTAGAGTACTGAAAGAGGGAAATGAAGATGAGGCAGAATGGATCGAATCCAGGGTAGACGAGCTAAACTTCATTGATGAAAAGAAAGAAAAAGCAGCTTGCCACTCTCAAGCCTATCAGCAAAGGATTGCTCGCGCTTTCAACAAGAAGGTTCGCCCAAGGGACCTCAGAGAAGGAGATCTGGTACTTATATCAGACCACTCCTATACACCGACCCGAGGGGCAAATTCAAATCGAACTGGGAGGGCCCGTATATCATCAAAAAGATCTTCTCAGGTATGGGAGTCCAACTTATAAAGCTCGACCGGGTTGAGCATCAGAGACCCACAAATATTGATCAACTCAAGAAATACTACGCTTGAGAGAACTGCCTAACTCCTAAACTAAGGCAAGTGAAGCCGACAGTGACTCAAACCTAGGGGCAATTTTTGGCCGAATTTAAAATCCCAGAAATGACCCTGTGAAAGCTTATATCCACTAGAAAACACTTTCGAGCCTGGCCCCCTTTTTTTACATAAAAAATGACCACCCTTTCCCAAAAAAATCTAAATATATATATACCTTTTAGTGTGTAAATAAATCCCACCCCAAACTAGGGGGAAAACCAAAAAAAAACAAAAAATAGAACAATAAAAGTGTTAGAATCCCCAAGTACATAAAGAAGAGGGTAAAAAAATAAAAATAAAAATCAAAATATTCAAGTTTGAGCCTTTTACCATTTCTTTCTACCTTATCCTAAGCCACATTACAACCTAAAGACCTGTAGGAGTGTTGTGAGCAACATGAGCCTTAGTAAAGGGGAAGGCATTTTATCTCTTAAAACAAAAAAAAAACGTAGTAAGAAAAATCAAGACTTGGGAAAATTTGATCGATATTTATGAGTTTCGAAGTACTACCTCTCAAAGAAGGAATGGACTGCAGACTGGCTACAAGTAAAAGGATAATCATACGCTCAAAAGTGGCAAAGTCAAAATATTTCTTAATCTCTGAAGTGAAGTTTGTCAAGAAACGGGTAGAACAAGGAAATTCAACCTAAGAAGACTACGACCTACTCTCGTATATCTAGTTATCTAAGTTTTTCATCGTCGGCAGATAAATGGGTTAAGCACTATTGTTGTTTTATAAAATTTGTTTTTTCGTTTTCTCCAATTGAATTTCAAAACCATAAAAAATTATTTAAAAAAAACTGTTTTGTTTTCGAAAACCTTGTCTCGCGAGGAGTCTATGAGGACAAACCTAGGATACTAAAATTATGCTATGCATGATTATAGTTAGGCATCTGAGACAAAATTCTCAAAAGACAAGCGAAATTCAATAACATAAATGAACTAGTCTTCATATGTGCAGGAATTGAAGACAGGTACAGAAGAAGCAAGGATAATTTGTTCAGAGATATAAAAACTTACGATCAGCTAAAGAAGTACCAGCAAAGAAGTCATTATCAAAAAAAGAAGATTAAGTCTCGAAAGGAAGCTGAATGGAGATTGAAGAAGTAAAAAATGAGTGGTACCCGAGAGCAAAGGTAAAAAAAAATCAAAAAAATAATAAAAAAATATTTTCAAAACACCTAGCAATTGGACACCAATGAAGTGTGTCCATTTCGCTGACCACTCTTTAGATGCCAGCAAAGCGCGTCTAAAACGAAAACCAGGGACCCTTTAAATCATTAAGTACCAACGGAGCGTACTTAGTTGATGATTCCTAGATGCTAATAGATTGTATCTAGGGAATTGGAAAACTGCTTGGTTACTGAGTACCAACGGAGAGTATCCAGTAGGTGTACCTTTAAAGAAAGTACGGAAAGATACGTTTGTTTGACACCAATAGAGTGTGTTAGACAAGAACCGAGTAGGAGAAGACCTACATCCTCTTTGGCGTCTGGAAGCTAGAAATTGGTGTCCCAGCTTCGCCATTCGGTTGCAAGAACCTCTGGCAAAGAGGTGCAAACTGTAGACACCAAATTCCGCCCCCAAACGCCAAAGCACCCCAAATGTGGAGTGTACTATGAGTGTTCACATCCAATTTGTATTCTTCGAGATACGTACAAATTGTGAAACAAATTTGATCCAAATAAACCAACATTCAATCCTAATTTGACCAAAATCTAAGATTTGGATGGAAACCGAGATGAAAACCAGATTTGGGCCAAATTTTGAACCAATTTAAGGAACCACTCATTTTAATAATAAAAAAAATAAAAATAAAACTTAAAAAAACTTACGGTTGTTGATAAAAACTATTTTTATTATATTATAAAGTTAATTAAAAATAAAGAAAAGTTAATTTAATAAAGTTAAGTTATTTTTTAAACTAAAGTTAAATTATTATTAAAGTTTAAAGTAAAGTAAAGTTTTATTAAGAGTAAAGTAAACTTTTTATAAAAGTAAAGTTTTTTTTAAAACATCGATCAGATTTATGTTTAAAAAAAATCTAAAAAAATAAAAAAAACATTAAATATAATATAAATTTTATAATAAAAAAGAAAAGAAAAGAAAGAACAAAAGAGACAACGCGTGATGCGTTGTCTCTCTCATTCTCTCTCTTGTCTCTCTTATTCCTCTCTCTCTTCTCTCTTCTTTCTCTCTCTCTACTCGGTTTCTCTTGTCTCTCGTTCTCTGTCTCTTTTCTATCTCTCTTCTCCTCTCGTTTCTTCTCTCTTATTTTTCAGGTCAAGGTTGGCGGCGACGACGGCATGGCAGTCTACGTTTTCGTCCAAGAAATTTCGGTAGGTTAGGCGCGTACACGATTTGTAGCATATTTTTGTTGACAATTGAAGCCTTAATTTGTGGTAAAAATGTATATAAATAAGGGTTTGCAGTCTATTGTAAGAAAAAAAAGAAAAGATGAAAAATTTAGAGAAGAATTTGAGAGAGAAAAAAGAGCAGAAAAAATCAGAGGAAAAGATAGAGAATTTAGAGAAGAATTTGAGGGAGAATAAATAAATCAGTGTAAATTTTATTTGTAGAAGTTTAAATTGAAGTGGAGGTTGGGATTTCTTATCTAATTCTAATCTTGCCATAGGATTCTATTTTTAGAATGTTGGTGAATTTAATTTCTTTTATTTCAGTCTCTTAGATTTGATTTGTTATAAATTTTGTACTGATAATGCATTACTGAGATAGTTATTCAATTTCTCTGAATTGATATAAGAACTGTGTAGGCTTGTTAATGTCATGAAGGACTATGATTTGATCTCATATGATCAACACAAATTTTTTTTCTAATATTCTCATTAATATAAAATATAAGAATGATGGATGTATCATGATGATGTATAATGAGTGATGGATGTATCTGAAAATATGAATGATGGATGTATGGTAAACACCATCATGAAATGGCATGAAGATGGTGATATACGGTTGAATTACTTTTAATTCAGGAAATTATTTGTTGTACTTGTGTGTACAAATCTTGGTGTGCCATGATACAAATCTAGGGTTAGGGTTCCACTTGTGTAGAGATTTTTCACTTGACCTTTTTACCCTTAAAAATTAAATAAATCACCATTTTACACTTAATTAAGTGTTAGGCTAATTAACTCCATCAATTGGGTCTACGGGCCCATCCCATTTTGAGCTTCTTGAGCCCATTATACACTTAATTAAGTGTTAGGTTAATTAACTCTATCAATTGGGCTTACAGGCTCATTCCATTTTGAGTTTATTGAGCCCATTGTACACTTAATTAAATGTTAGGCTCATTAATCCATCAATTGGGCTTGCAGGCCCATTCCATTTTGAATTTCTTAAGCCCATTATACACTTAGTTAAGTGTTAGGCTCATTTTGTGGGTTATAAACTTATCACATCATGAGTTCCTCTACCCACTTCATCTTTTGGGCCCCTAAATGAACATACCTTTGTCTTGGCCCACTCCATTCCCTTTGGTTTTGCATACCTCATACCCAACAAACAAAAATAGGTTAATCTTTCCTATAATTAGATGGATCCAAGGTTATGATTTGCATGTTTCTAGTATAAGATTGCACTAGAAACTAAGGTTGTGTGTTAATTTCGGGGTTAAGTTAGGAATATGCCTAAAATGATCAAGGAAGACCGCCAAAGACCAGCTTTTAAAAGGGCATACGTGCTTGCGCCGCCACATACGTCAATGGCCATGCTTTCTTGATTAGTTGGGTATCTTCTTAAAATGATCCCAATTTTGCAATAATTAATTTTTCTCAAACAAAGAAAAGAACAAAATTTTCTATTAATCAAGGCATTTACATTAGAATTTGGATCATGTTTAAAGTTGGGGATTAGAAACTCTTAAAAAACTAAGATTTCTAGATCTTCCCTAAAGTGTGTCACATAAGGATTATGCTTAATGCTAGGGATTAGAAATTCTTAACAGATTAGAATTTCTAGATCTTCCCTAAAGCATATTACAAATGTTTTCCAAAAAAGGGCATTATGATGTTACATACATAACGGATTTGTATGTCTCACCTTGAAAACCCACTTTGGGTCACGTGTATAACAGATTTGCACGTGTCATCTATTTTTCAAAATGATATATGTTACGTGTATAATGGATTTATACGTATCACTTTACGGAGTACAAGCCAAAGAAAGACTTGTATAATATGGATGCTGACACGTGACAAATGGAGTTCACGTGTAAGTTTCGGCACGTGTGTAACAATGAAGTTCACACACAAATCCATGATTATTCTGCACATATCAAGGAAGTCTACGTGCATTTTCTCAAAGTCTGTGGTAATGGATTCCATGGTCTTTATACGGTCGTAAATGGCAATGCGGTCCATTTACACGTATCAATCCTAGGTGGCAACAGAGTCCACCTAAGATTTTATTTGTTCATAGGGTGTCAACGGAGCACACCCTATGAGCTTTTGAACGTGACAACGGAGTTCACATGTCAATTTGCTTGGTCGTATACATATCGGATTTGCATGTGGCACTGTATATATTTACTTTTCGCCCCAAAACTTCAGTTGCATGAAACATAGGATTAGAAGGGGGCCAGACTTACTTTTTCCTGTACATAATCTTTGCTAGTGTAATTTAATTAATTTTGATCACAAGATTCCATCCAAATACCCTTAGTCATAAAATAGAGGCCGATTTTATAATCGGATGGTTGTCGGGTGCCTAACACCTTCCTGACCCGTACCAGGATTCCCTTACTAAGAATCTCTCTACGCAGACCAGACTAGTTGGAAGATCGTCAAGATTTCTATCAAAGCAAAATAATTTTCTAAAATCTGGTCCTGATTCCCAGATTAATCAGGTGGCGACTCCATAAGCATATTATATGATTATATCCCCCAATTAGGAATACGAGAAACTATTTTCTTCTTCGGTCACTCGCGGTCGAAGGCTAAAGTTTTTTTTGTGGATCTTACACCAGTCATCTCATGTCCAAGTTAATTTGACATCCGATTATCTTTAGCCTCTTACTCATGAGTGTCGCTTGTTCCTTGGGGAATCATAACGCTCACTTTCAGTTAAGTGTGACCCATCATCTTGGTTAGAATGCTAGAAATTAGAATGCCCTCCTTGGGGAGGTTCAAACCAATGGTTTTAGTCTAACCCTTAGCTCTAGGCAATCCAAACATATACTAATGGACTCATGCTCCTTAGGGAGTCATTGATCTATTATTATCACATGAATCGATGATGGAAGGCTACGGGATTTGATTAAATCCCTCTCCCACTTAATATTTATGACAAGGGGTTTCTTTTAAATAAGTGTGTTTAACTCTTATACATCAAATGCATAAGAGTACTATTAGACTTGTATACCATTTGATCAATTAGGACACTAAAGAATGAACTATTGTTCTATGCACAAAAATTAAGACAAGAAAAATCACATTTTCCAAGCTTAAAACCCTCCCAAAAACTTAAAATTAAATTCTAACCCTTCTGACATAAGAAACTATAAACCAGGGACTAAATTAGAATATTTTGAAAGTTTTAGAAAAGAAAAGTATTTAGGTTCAGTCCCTGACCGGTCAGGTTCGGTTACGGTCAGACCGAACCGGTCTGGTCTGAACCGAGTCAGACCTCTGACTCGAGTCAGACGAGTCAGCTGAGTCAGATGTTCTGACTCGTCCCGATTAGGGTCGGGTCCATGTCCGGGTCATCGGGTCGGGTAACTGGGTCAGGTAACTGGGTCTTCGGGTTAGGTAATCGAGTCGGGTCACGGGTCGGGTTCAGGTTATGGGTCGGGTTGGCGGGCTGGCCCGTGAGCTAGCCCGCGAGCTAACCCGCGGTCTGGGTTAGGGCTGACGGGTCAAGTCAGCTGGGCTGACCAACCCATCTCCTCAACCCTACCATGTTTGGGCTTCTGCTGGGCCTACCTTTGTCAGCCCATTAGGTTTAAAACTTAATGTTTTAAGTTTTAATATAATGGGCCTGTTTCCAGAGCCTATTAAACCCTTTAAAACTTAACCAATCCTAAATTCTTAAACCTAATAACCTAGCCCAAACAAACTAACTATAACCCTAAACCTAACCAAGCCGCCCAAACCATCCAAACCCTAAACCTAGCTTTTCAATTTCAACGTTGAAACAGTAACCGTAAGATTTATTTTAGAAACCATGAACCGTTTAGGTTAAACCACATTTGGAACTGGTGTAGCCAACTAGCTATTATGGCCTTTAGAATCATGGAGAAAAATATGTCCAAAATATTTGGAGATATAAATCTAATCCTCTCCATAATCATGAGGATCAATGTCTCACTGTCACACAAATCACAGAGGATCTCAATTCTCAACTGTACAACTCAAGGAGATAACGTTACTGGTCAGATCTTAATGGTACAATTTAATCAAGATGATCATCCAAGATTACTCAAATCAAAATAATTTTACCTGGTCAGCACTTACCAAATAAGAGATAAAATATATTGCATACTAGCACCAAAGGAAAGCCAACCAAAAAAAAATTGCAAGGAACTTTGACAATTAATTATATAAAGTGTTATGTACTACATGTAGTACTATCATAGAATTCATGTAATCATACAAATAATTAACATACACGGGTACCGTTTAATTAATATATATTCATCTTCCTATGAAACTTTTCAAAGAATGAATTATATAATTATGCAATACTAAAGGGAAACTTGACTCAATAGACCGATCCAAGGTGGAGTTCGGCCAAATAGTTCGACATGATTTTGGTGCAAGATTTGTAATCCTTCTCATTTTCTCGAACTATTTTGCCCCCTATATAAACCAGAGTCCCGATGGGAGACTCTGGGGTTTTCCGCTAAAACCCACTCTGAACCTCATCTTCTTCATCTCTTTACCTCCGATCAGCGCCTCCAAAGTTCAGACAAATAAGGAAGGAAGAAGGAGAAGATTCAGGACCGATCTCTTCTTCATCTCTCCACCGCCGTTGATGCAATTGAAGCATCTCTTCAGCACTCCTTGATAGAAGTTTAGTGCTGAAAAATTCTATCCTACACTCTCACTCGGGCCATGAAAGGTGGGTTCCCTTGTAAACCTAGATTCCCATTTACATTCCTATTCATTTGTTTCTCTGGTTTTTTTTTTGTTTTGTTTTGGTTTTTTTTTTTGTGATATTTTGGGTGGGAGAAATTAATGGACGTAGTAAATCGATATCAATGATAGAGAAGATTAATGGGTTGAATGAAATTGGTTACCATCAATGTTTTTTATTAAATTGAGTTAGGATTTGATTTATCTGCAAATTAGGGTTTCGAACTGTGAAATTTTTTGTTTTGATTTTTCTTTTTTTGCAGTATGAATTTGGTTCTGGAATGTTTTGATTTTTATAAAATCTGTTACTTTTGGTGAATTCTTTTATAAGGCTTTGGGGTTTTTTCTTTGTGTTTCTCAGTTAATTTAAACACGAAAACTGAGGAGGTGATTGTCTCATGTCATACCAAACACTAACAATTTGGGGAAGATGGATTCCATTTCATTTATTTTTACCTGTAAATGAATCGGGAATTCCGCAGCAATTCATTTATTTTAACTTCATTGTAATTTTCGTGCCTGTTTGTTCTCACTCTATACATTTAATCAATATCATTCTATGCCATCTTACAGAAAAATTCCTACATATATCAGGCATTCTTCTTCTAGCAGAACCTCTTACATGTCTTGCAATAAAGCCGTTAGACTATGCTATTATACATATCTTGATAGGATTCTTCATAGAAAGTCTGCTTAGTCAGCAATTATGTTGATATGATATTTCAAATTCCTGAATAGTGGCACAATTTCATTCTGCATTACAGCATCCTGCTTTCATTTCTGGTCTGCATCTTATTTTTTTGATTCTTTTTGTATTTTATTGCTTTGTTCTCCTTTGGCTCTTTATATATTCTTTACTAATCTCTTCTTTTTACCCTCTCAATGGATGATTTATGATCCTATACACAAGGGCTGGGTTCTCTCTAACTGCAGATCCACCATTAAAGCATCTGCCATTCAGCTTGGAGTTGGGGGTTTCTCTCCCATGAAATCTGCCATTAAAGAAACTAAAGGAAGCTGAAGTATGTATCCTTCATCTTCACTATTGAACCCTAAATTTCGAAAATTTTATCACATTTTAGGGTTTACGGTTAATAATTTTTATAAATTCATCCAAATTTTTTTTGATGCGTGTTTTAACGATTATTTGATAGAATGTTTGTTCATGTTGATCGATCATTCTGTAACTAAGATACAACTTCCATTTGATTTTTGATAAATGGTCCTCTTCCTATATGAATAGGTTTGGAGGTAAATAGAATACTCACTGTTTTGTTCAACAACATTCACAGTCAACTACAATAATTTATTGAAGTACTATTGATCATCATCGTCACCATTAATGGAGGATTAAAGTAATAAAATACAAAAGTATGTTAACAGGATGCTAACTAACAAAATGCCAACACTAAGCTAACTGTGTGCTAATGTGAACTATGTTGCTGTCTTTCTTCATTTACGAAATAGTACATAGTTTCCCAAATATTTGATCATTTACGATTTTGAGTGTATATTTTTAAATCTTAAACCACGAAGGATCATGGTAATATAATGCTAACAGTATGCTAACAGAGTGGTACATGGCGTGTCCGTAATAGTTGAAAACGAAGTATGATATGCTTATTGCTGCATTTTCTATGATAAAAGTTTGTGAAGCCTAAGATGGTTGGGACGTGGGTGCATTTTTTACACAATTTTATGGCTGATGGGATACATGAAAATTTGAGAAGTATAAAGTTTCAATTATATACTATTGTATGTTTATTCCTTATAACTAGTGTGGTGATCAAAGCTCTTCGATCAGTAGTACCAGTTTTTGGTTGCTTAATTATGTTTATAGAACTAGTACCTTCTAACTTCACCTCCCTCTCTAGGTGTAGAATATTTTGACGTGAATACTTGTTGATTTTTCATACTGCATAATTCCTACCACATGGAATGAACACATGTGGTAATTTTTATACAACACATAATACAACTCTAGCCCTACAATTTGTACCATATAGTACAAAAACACGTGACCATACAAAATTGGCATATGATGTATAATTTCTATTATGTTGAACACACATAGAATGGTGTTGAATTTCTTATTGCATTACAGTATGCTAACAGGATGCTAACCACCAGTATGCCCGCTAAACTTGTGCTCAGAATTACTATGTTATTTTCTTTCTTCATTCATTTTATTTTGTTATAATTAGGGCATTCCCACCCAATACGTAAATTGCTGCATTTTCTGTGATACAAGTTTGTGAAGCCTAAGGTGGTTGGGACGTGGGTGCATTTTTTACACAATTCTTTTGCGGATGGGATACATGAAATTTTGAGAAGTATATAGTTTCAATTATATACTATTGTATGTTTATTTATTATAACTAGTGTGGTGATCAAAGCTCTTCTATCAGTAGTACCAGTTTTTGGTGGCTTAATTATGTTTATAGAACTGGTACCTTTTAACTTCACCTCTCTCTCTAGGTGTTGAATATTTCGACGTGAATACTTGTTGATTTTTCATATGGCATAATTCCTACCACATGGAATGAACACATGTGGTAATTTTTATACCGCACATAATACAACTCTAGCCCTACAATTTGTACCATACATAACAAAAACACGTGATATTTATTTTTCACCATACAAAATTGGTATATGACATAATTTCTATTATGATTAACACACATAGAATGGTGTTGAATTTCTTATTACATTGCAGTATGCTAACAGGATGCTAACCACTAGTATGCCCGCTAAACTTGCACTCAAAATTACTATGTTGTTGTCTTTCTTCATTTAATTTATTTTGTTAGTAATTAGGGCATTCCTACCCAATACGTAAATGAGGTCTAATTGGGAGCTTCTATCGATGCACTTGTTGATGAATACAAATACAAACAAATTTCTAATGTAACATTCATGTCTTATTGATAAGTTCCAATGTGGTTTTCTATTTCAGGATGGCTCAAACATTAACATTGAAGATTAAGGAGAGCTTGCACTTTCCTGCTAAAGTTACATGCATGTCAAATAAAGGAGTAATAGATGATATTAAGTCAAAACTAAGTGAACGTCAAATGGATATGTTTCAGAAGACATGTTTTAGGCATCTTGTACATATGCCAAACCTTAGATTTTGTGGAGCCGTCGTGCTTATCCTTTTATTGAGATAGGTAGGATGCCAAGGGGAGGAGGACAACGAAGCCATGATGAAGTTTCTTGTGGGAGGGAGAGCCTTACAGTTCACAAAAAAAGAATTTTGTTTGATCATAGGGCTCGCTGTCAAGAAGATACCCGTTATGGTGAAAAATCCAAAAATAACGACACATGCTTAGGGACCAATACTTTGATGGTGTGAAGAACATTAATATGTATGCAATATGCAAAGTATTTGATGAGTGTCCACACGATGAAGATAGAGTCAAAGTGGCATTGGTGTACTTATTGGAATATTTTTTGTTAGGTAAAGATAAAAGTCGAGGTAACATTGATCTTAAACACCTCCAGATAGTGGATGACCTTGTTGCATTCAATTCTTATCCTTGGGGATTGATATCCTTTGATCGGACTATCCATTCCCTCTGTAAGGCATTGAAGCGGCGTGCACAAAGGTTCTACAAGAAGAGAGAAACAAAGTGCGAGAAACTTTATTCGAGGTACAAATTGACGGGTTGCCTCTATGTTTTGCAGGTATGAAATGTAGATTTTTATTGTTTGCATTTTCCTTTTATATTACCAATTATGATCCTAAAGTTTGGTGTCTTGGTCTTTGACCATTAGGTTTGGGCCTACGAATACATTTGTTCACTACGGGCAAAATGGGTCCCAAAGAGCAGACATAAAGATTTGCCTCGTATCTCGTATTGGATTTCTGGAAAGTCCCCAACCTACACATTTCTCAACTTATCTGTATTCATACGCAGTAAAGTAAGTTCATGATCTCAATGCACCGTTTGTTCCTTCAATACCACACTCTTTGATTTATTATATATATAATGAACGAATTATTTTTATCTACAGGTGGATAAAAAGGGTGTTGCTACCAACGATTACGATCTGCATAACTTTTCTTCCAATCGCGATGATGATGAAGAGTCGTGCAGGGACATCCAAGATGATGAGGCTTATGAGGAAATGCTTGATCACGAGGCTAGAGAGGGGAATGATGACGACAAGTCAGATGCGGATAACAAGGACAAACCCATTCATGAGGTGGACAATGAACATAACGAGAATACAAATACAAGGGAGCTAAGGGTTTTGCTTTTGAGTGTGAGAGAGGAGCTGAACAAGGCGATGTAGATGCTTGAAGAGCATGAGGTGCAATTGAAACATTTTAAGGAGGCAATGGATAGGCTTAATGATTGCGAGGCAGAAATAGTAGAGTTAAAAGAAGTGAATGAGAAGCTTAGAGCAAGAATTAAGGAGCTTCAAGAGCGTGACGATCACGCGAAAGCTTTGCGAGGGGCAAATGAGACTATTAAAGATACCAAATTGGAGCTTAAAAAGCGTGACGAGCATGTTAAAGAGTTGCAAGCGAAGCTCGATGACCTACTCCAACCTTCCACTATGGCTGGTGTCCATACTTTGGTAAGATAAATTATTTTATTTCTTTTACTTGTGTGATAACCCATGACAAGTATATGAATTTTATAACTTTATAATTGTAATGGCATTCGAGAATCTGTGATGGGTAAGAGTGTAACGCCCCGTACCCTAAAATACAAGGGACATTACCATCAGTCTACCGCGAGACTCAATTCCGGCAGAGTCTCCCCTGTAAACTGGACCTTTCGTCACCTAATAGACACAGTGCATATAATAATTTACGCAACGGAAGCAAATTTAAACAAGGATATGCACTACAAATTTGCCACCCATTTTTTTTTCTCAACTCAACTGAAATCCCAACGAAGTAGGACCAGGAGGAACCTGCAACAACTACGACATTCACATTTCACACTTAACATAGAATAGTTGTGATATGATATATAGTTAAGTTTGTGGTTTCCTGTCAAAGTATATATATAGTGAGAAAGATAAAGTACGAGTTGTTTACATATAAAACCAAGTGTCATAAGGCTCACAACCGAGCCATAAAATAGTAGCCAAAACACCTACTGTGAACGAAGAGAGGGAAACCTACGTTAACTCAAAACAGGAGTCCCTCGCGAAGGACCTCGTCACAGCACCAACAAGGATCCTATCTCGATCCTCAACTGTCAGCTGTAAAGCCACGAAAATAAATGGGTGAGAAACTCAGTAGGTAGATCAACCATCCTAATATCATCACATGCAGCGATAAACCCGATAACAACTCAAAGCATTTATAAAAGCAATGCATAATATATAGTTTGGTTGAAACATCAAGAAATCCTGCATATATGTACATACAAACAACAGTAGTGTACTTCTGCTAGTGTAGCCAAGGAACACGACCGGGTTACCCCAGTCAGAATTATCTCGAGAATCAGAACCAAGTACAACGATTGACGACTGCAGACTAGACAAGGGCCCCCAACTAATCCAGAGAAGGTTCCCCGACAACCTTCCCCCGCGTCTAACACCCATCGGGCAGGCATGCGAACCTCAGCTAAACTAGTTACTCGACACCACCACAAACATGGTTTACCAGGAAATAATCGTGACTTCCCAGACTTCCCTAGATGTACCTGTCTCCCTGACGTCCCATTCCGCCCTGAAGACAGAAACACCTAGCAAAGTCTCAGATGGTGTACCATGTCCGGATAAGCATGGTCCACCATCCTTGTAGAAAATCCTCAACTTTTCACAAGTTCACCTTAGTGATAATATATAGTAGTTTTATATAGGTTGTGTGTCTTTTAAGTTAAAGTTCGAAAACTGTTTTGGAAGAACCCTCTTGAAAACCGTAGTCCTTTTGTAGAAATCCTCTTTTCCAAATATCTTCTCTTTTGAAAATCCACATACAACAAGTGCAACTGGCCCTAAGGGTGAGGGACCATGGCAAACCAACTCACCCACCCCCGTAAGGGTGAGGATCCCTGGCAAGCCAAACACACTCACCCACGTAGGTCGCGGAACCATGGCAAGCCAACTCGCTCACCTACATTGGTCGCGGAACCATAGCAAGACAACACACCCACCCTCGTAAGGGTGAGGGAACCTTGTCAAGCTAACTCGCACACCAAGTCCGTGGAACCATGACATGCCAACTCACAGATCGCCGGGCATGGTCCGTGGAACCATGACATGCCAACTCACAGATCACTCGGGCGGGAATCCGAGTGGACGTAACACAGGCACCAGTCCACCTAAGGCATACACGATTCCCCGTGTCTTCGTGAACCCTATCAAGCCCGGTAGTGATACCACTACCGTCTTTAGGCGATCACGGACAGAAATTCCTTTTTTTGTCACATTTTCCAACGTTAGGTTCTCACATCGAGAAAACACTCGATAAAACAGGCTTTCGTCTCTTTCAAAGGTTTTTCAAAAAAACATTTAACATGGTTTTCCAAACATAACCATCTTTTCATTGACATAAATCATAGTGACAGAATTAAAGTCATATAGTTTACAAATTCCATGAGAAACATTTCATAAGACATGATGTTTGTTCAAGCATGCATCGTTTCCATATTAAATTCAGTTTCTCAATGTTTTCTTCATAACATCAGTTGTAGTTATCCATAAATTTCATGTCATGCTTTGCATACAAAGATACATATATAATAGTTCGAAACATGCATTTAAAAGGGTCGGGTGCTATTAAGATGAATTGACCACCTACCTCTAGCGGTACAGGAACTGGTCCTCCTCACCCAGAGAATCAGCCGCACCCAGCTCACCAGCTGGACAAAGAAACAAAAGACAGAATTAGGTTCTAGTACTTAGAACCACAAATCGAATATAAAATGAGGAACAATAAGAATTTAAAACCAAGAAAACATCAACGACTTAGAGTACTACTCTAAGCTTCAATAGTTAGTAAAATTAGCACAACTACTACAACCGTCACTAGTCATTCTCTCACTCCTAAAGACAAGTCAAGGCTTGTCAGTTTTAAAGCATTGAATAAGTTGAATTTCACCATAGCCTCTCCATTGTACAAGAGATCCTTCAATAAATCCAAAATAAACAGCCTAGTCCATAAAACCCTTCATGAACCTCGGGTGCCTCACTAACTAGCATCATATGAACTTCCTTTGTGTTTTCCACCATCCATCAACTCCTAAAG
>MVGT01002330.1:266522-380444 GCA_002174775.1 Macleaya cordata | reverse complement strand
GTCATAGAGCGTAACAATAGACCACTGAAAGTGGCTTATTTGACCCTCAATTAGCTACGGTTCAAACCGTAGCAAAAAAATTACTATTTGTTACGACTTGATAATTCGTAGCTACATTTCGTCACAAAAGATATTTGCTACGCCACTTAAAGCTACGCTATAGAAACCGTCACAAAAAAGAATTTGCTACGATTTTCTCTCTTTTTGCTACGGTTTTGGACCGTCACAAAAAGCCTTAATTTTTGTAGTGAAACCCGTAGGGCACATTTAGACTTTCAGTATCATTTCTATGTGAGCGACATCGGAATGTGTAACTGTAGTGTAAGAATAAGTGGTGTAAAAGGATCTTAACTCATGTTACATAGGTTACTTTTGCGCATTGAACTTACCTTTCTAGGAGCTCCCCATGATCAGAGCTTGAGAATTTCCTGATCGACGCTCCAAGGTTGTCGTTGAATATCTTACGTACCATATGCATTGTTAGGCTTCCAAAAATAATTACGAGCTTAATTGTCATTGCAACATCCGCATCGATTGCAGCTTCGTACATTTTTTCACTCGCTTCCTTAGCTTCCTCTTCGAACGCAGGCTTGATGACCTCTTTTAACTTTTGGCAATCAGCATATATTCCTAAAAACCGCGTAATTTTCTTATTATTGCAAGATTAATAGAAAGATAATTTTCTTGCTGATTTTTTTGGTTATGCTTTAGATCTATGATTTCAAGATCAAGGAAAAGAAGAAAAAAAAATGACTAGTTATCTTAATTTGGGGAACACCGTGAATATTTTACAAATGTGAAAATGCACGGTTCAACATCTGTTTATAGATGATTGATGAGATCATCTAATTGCAAATATTCAGTGGAATTTATAATGTGTCTACAAAATAAGTAATGTGAGATTTTTTTTTAATTAATAAAATTTTAATAACACCTATAAAAACTATAAATTTTAACATTTGTGAGTATTCACGGTGTACCAGGGGTTTAACTGTATTCAGGAATTGGAACCACTAGAATCAGAAATATTGTCTTTTAATTTCTGGTTCTAGTATATCTGTATCTAAATGGAACCAAACCAGTTCCAAGTCGTACTGAACCTGAACCATTGTGTACCATAATAGCCGTTTGATGAGCTGTAATAATAACGCAAAATTACCCAATCAACCCAACCTAACCTCAAGTTGAGTTCAGCCTGGTTCAAGCATTTTAAACCTGATTTTGAACAGATTGGGCTTGGGTTGAACCAAACCCAACTTGTTAATAGGCCCAACAGTATTGGGGCTAAACCCGAGTGAAAAATGGTTTAACAGTTCCATGTTCTATAAGTGGCATGCTAGGACACATGGTTCGCCAACTCGGCCGAGTCAGGCGCGAGTCAGGTGCGACTCGGCTGACTCGGATCGAATTCATGCAACCTACCCAACTATCCAATACCAAGCTCGGACGGTTAATGACTCGGTGCGACTCGGTCGAGTCAGTCTCGACTCAGCTGTAACTGAGTCAACTCGGTTGACTTGGTTAGGGTGACTCGGCAGAGTCATATCAGTTAAATTTTTTTAAGATTTTTTTTTTACATCTAAACTTATGTACTATGTACTAGTAAATTTAACTTATCTATTCGAATTAATTGGCATAAAACAATAACAATAGTGGGTGACTCGGTTTGACTCGGTTCAACTCGGTCTGACTCTGTTCAACTCGGCCGGTTCAACTCAGTTGACTTGGGGTTTTTTTAATTTTTTTTCCTTCTTTTTTTGGGTCTCAAACCTGACTCGGGCCTACTCTGTCCTGACTCGGACTCGGACTTGGACTCGGTCACTATTGAGTCGGCCACCGAGTCCGAGTCTGGGAACCATGCTAGGACATATATACATCCGCACATGCTACCGTTAGAAAATACTAAACGTACTGCATTTCTTACCGCATTTCTTACTGCCTGAGCATCATACGATTATGAATTAATTTTATACCTCTCGTGATTTGCGCTTATTTTAAAATTACTATGTTGCTCTTATAAATGGCTTTGGAAGTAAAAAATGCAGTAAAAACTACAGTACATGTAGCATCACCTGTTACTGTTCTACCACGACAACACTCACAATCCTACCAAATTTTCGATAGAATGAATCGAACACTCTCAAGTTAAAAAATAACAAGATGATCACTAAATTGATCCAGATTGGTTAGTCGACATATATACATACCGAAGGCGTAAATCTTGATACCAAGAAGGCCCAAGAAGGATCTCTTCCTAACTCCTACTGCACACAGCTCCTGATTAGTATTCCCATCCGCCCCCTCCTCCTCGGACAGACGCCGAGGGAAGGCAACCTTAGTACTCTCTTCTACAACAACACCACCATCACTCTCTAAGCTCTCTACTTCTGAAGAAGAAGAAGAAGTTGCCATTGTTTTGTTTAGGGTTTAAGTTTTGAACTGTGCATTCATCATTTCTAACAAGTCTCTATCTATTTATAGACGATAAGGATTCGTCTTAACACGTAACTGTTTGCCAACTTTCATTATGATTCATGAAGTTTGTTTAGCATTTAAGAGAAAAAGAAAAAGAGGATAAGATGAATACATAAGGTACTACTTTCCTCAGTAGTCAGCAGTACAGCAAAGTTAGATACATCACCCCCTATAAACACGCCACGTCCACGTCGAAAAATGAATCAATGAGATCATCATCATCACCATCCTGTACTTTTAGCCATTAGATTTGGTTGTTTTAAGCATTCTTTTTTCCCTTTCATGGGCTAAATGGAATGGGTCATGGGCAATTTCCAAGCCCATGAAAAGAAAACCAAAACACATAAATGCTTTTAAATCTGACTATTGAATCGGAACCGGGGTTGTTCGAGTCTAATACCTAGTTAGCTCGGCCAGATCAGACAATAATACAAACCCCATAACGTCAAGAAACTGATATGAGTTCGGCGAGTTTGAACCTAACCAGTGAATTTGATTAAGGCAGGCTAAGCTTCCATAAACCACCAACACCAGACCGAGTTAAGGCCGTGTGCCCATGTCAGCCCAATCAACCCAGTGACTGATTTTTTTCTAACCTTTTTTTTTTTTCCCTTGATTACACGTCATCACCTACTCTTTCTGTTAGTTTGTTTCCTCGAAAGAATAAAACCACAGAGATATGACCAAAAGATAGATCAAGAGTTGGCCCAAAACTGACTCAGCAGTACAGGCCGTCCATCGGATCAAAACTGCTTCGACAAGCTGTGGTCGTAGATTAGTTGGCCCCACCAGACAGATTATACAGGGTGAACAGACATCAGTCTATAATGTCAACAGTGCTGTCTAGACCGACCATTTTACAAAAGTGGTCCGGAAACATTTGAACTGCGATTCTGAGCAATTCTAAGGTCCAAACTTCGTGGTTTCAGTTCCTATCATCATTTTAAACGACCTAGAAAGAGTGTGCAAAATGGTAACCCGCTGCCCCACCCTACCACATACATAAACATCTGGTACCACTTTTATAAAATAGCCGGTCCAAAAGGTATTATTGCTATAATATCTTGCTTTGGCTACAGTCCACCTAAGCAGCCACATAACCTCAAACCAGACTCCAAGGCTAACATATCCAGCCCCAAAAGGTAATCGATGATGACTAGAGGCCATCATAGCTCTAACGAAACAAGACAGGCTAATCAGACCACGTACAAATTAAACTTTCAAGAAACTTTGAACCCAAGAACTCCCACATGCACAAGGGATGAGCAACCCTATGAGCCCTATTGTGCACTGATCTAGTAGTAGATTGACCACTTACAGAAGTAGAAGAAAGCACAAGTTATTGTGGCCTTGAGCAAAATTTCCAAAGCTTGAATCCAGTACTCAATTCTTAAATCCAAAATCTCTTACATAAAAACAGTCCGGTTCTGGTTACTGCTCCAGTATTGGAATATGTAAATCTAGAGTTGGTGGTTCCAGGTCCAGTCGGGTATAGCTGCACCATCTCTTCGACTGTAAAATGTGAAAGGAAACAATACCAGAAGAATAAAGACATTTAACATCATTTTAGCACCAATTCGACATATTTGAGTCAAACCCCTTCCAGCACAGATAAATTTCGAATTTGAAACATCCAGAACCTATAACACGCAAGTTATTGAACCGGATAATCCGTTCCAGAACTCAAAAGGAACCAGTTAATCAAGTAAATTTCCACCCCTAGCGAAATTCATGAAATGCATCTATAACTATAAAATCTTCTACTACCACAAAGAAGTAAATAACAGAACAAGACCAACAAGGGAAATGGCACAAGAAGAAAAAAGCTCAAAAGCTAAATGAAACGTATATATAAACAGATTTACATGACAGAAACAAAGAAAGATACATATACTGGAAGAGGAACATGCAGATTATATCACTTGTAAAGCAAAGAAAAGAGAAAAAAAAATGAAGATTGAAAAAGAAAAAAGGAAAAGAGAAGAGGTCGACGCGGATAACATGTCGACACCAAACATGGTTTAACTAAGCTACCTATTTCATTCAGTAACCAAGCTTCCAAATCTGAACTGACCTCTCCATCCTCCGTATCAATTGCAATAAATCAGGGAGATCTACTCTCCAAGTCTTCCATGTGTCAGGAAATCAGTGCCGAGCTGTGAAGACCTGGAGAGCAGATGAGCTCAGGAGTGTAGTCGATCAAGTTTATTGGGATCTTGAAGCGTGATAGGAAATAGACAGACTATTTTTTAATGCCCGGATCAATGGAAAGGTCAAATCCATCTGATCCATTCGTTTCAAATGATATCACATTGTTCAAAAGTACCACATTCACCTTCAAGTTTCATCCAAATCTGCTCACAGAATCTGGAGAAACCTTGCAAATGAGAGTCAGATTGATACTGATCACCTGGGTCAGCTCTCTGACTGAGAAGGTATATAACTACATAGGTATTGAGCATAATAGTGTGCAAATATTGTCATCCCACTATTTCTAGAAAGGGAAGCACGAGTTCACCACAATACAACATCAACTCCCCTGTAATTGTTTTGCTGAAGAATAAGCTTTTGAAAGCAACCAATATATGGTTGTAGCGCCCAGCAAACAGAGACAAATCATCACAGAACTGAAACTCAGTGAAAGCATGTCAAAAGTAAGTCTAGAGTACGAGAACCTCTGAACCTGCTTCAATTAAATACAGCAAAATTTGGAAGGAATGGTAAACCACTTCAACAAGAATCTATGTAAAACACAGCAGTCACTGAATTTTTTTTCCTTGTGGTCCTTTTTTCTTTTACTTTTTCCTCTGATGAGTAACATGATTGAACAGATAACCTCAAAATTGTTACCATGTAACAGTTTCAATCCCTTAAATAGTGTCGTACCTTCTAAAGAAAATAACCACAAGGAATTACAACAAATAACCATGTACAAAGTAAACAATTACCTCCTGAATGCCCACCCGATGATGCTTCACTCTTCCAATCATATCATCATCAGTGACTGAGGCCCAAAAGTTCTTGAACTCAGTCCAATAAATCACCAAATAAATCATCGTTGTCGTACCCCAAATTAGCATCAGGTTTAGAGCTTGAGACAACAGTTGACTTCACTTCTTTATCTTTAGTTAAACCAGCATCCCCATTAGCAGCACCACTGGAGGGAAATGCCCAGGATGAACCTACTTTACCAGAAAATGATTCTCCATAAAGATCATCATAAATTCCACCAGTCTTTGGAGTGGCTTTCACCTTGTTCAAGACTTGCTGTAGCTTATCGGTAACTCCTTTAGGGGATATCTTTTCTTCTCTAGATGATATTTGTTCCTTCCCTTTGGGTATGATAGTTGTTTGTACAAGAGATTCATACTTCCCAACAAGACTGCCTTCTTTCACACCCAAAGGACCAGGTTCAGTTCCAACATCTGCACCATCTGAAATGCCAACCACTTCCACCAATTCTCCCCCAAAGTGATCCCTGAATGTAACTCTTGCTTTCTTAATTCTCTTAGCTGGTCTCTCCAACTGTGAGCTTTCATCACTCCCACCCAATGCGTTTCCTGGATCCTTGGTGGGTTTAGACAGACCATAACGATTGAGAATTGTGTTATAAGCCAAAACTGCTTCTTCGTCAGAAGGATCTGGAGGAGGAGGTAGATTGATTTCTGTGGGTAGTGGAGGGGGAGGAAAAAGTGCTGCGTTGTTCTTCCTCAAGATATAACTTCTTGTTGATGCAGCAAAGCGCAAAGACTGTCCCACTTCAAGCTCAACAGGAGTTTCTTTGGTCAATCGCTCATTAGCAACAAATGTGCCGTGAGCAGAACCCAGATCAATTACATATACGCTGTACCCAAAACATAAAAGATATAAATGCTTGCACCTTTGAAAACACCACCATTTGGAAATTACGAGTAAATTTGAACAAAATACAATATCTTGAACGATGCAAAGCAAAAAGAGTTTGAGGAAGCTGGGCACCCATATAACGTGGTTCACTGGCTCATTAATCCATGCGACTACATTCGCATATCACCTCTCATATGGATTATGATTTATGAACCTTGATCAAGGATCAAACAATCTAGCAGCCACATTGGCAATCAAATTCTAGTTTTTTTTTTTTTTTTTTTTTTGATATCCTTGGTGTCCGGGCCAGCTTGCGCGCACCTCGACTAATCCACGGGGCCCTGTGGAGGAAGCGGCCGCTTAAGAATCCCCCCAGTGGCCTTGAGGGGATTCGAAGTGGTGACCTATGGGGAGCAAACCCACGGTCGAACCACTCGAGCAACCCTTCAAGGTTATCAAATTCTAGTTCTAGTTCAGTTAAGATTGCCTTATTGCTATTTTGTCTTGGTTCTAGCCCATCCAGAGGTTGATCACCAAATGAAATCTCATGGATGAATCAGAGGACCACAGGTATAATGCACCATACTGCAGACACTACCATTTAGTTCCTCCTATATGCATCTTTTGAGTAGTTTCAAACATAATACCTCTACTCTACTTAAATAAAGCCTCATTTACGGAGCTCTTTACACCAATACCATTTAAAATATTTAAAATAAACAAATAAAGAAAACATAAAAAAATATAAAGATAAGATGGTCACTTTTACCGTTTCAAACCCTAATGAATGGTTACTTGAGTCTTTTTATCCTTTCAGTAAATTTGGTAACTTCAAAACTTACTAATGTCATTAACAAAAAATTTTAGTAGACGCTATTTTTATCTAGTACATTTACATTTAACATAAGCTAATGTCATTGACATGCAACACACGCACCACCAGCTCGTAATAACTAAAGAGAAAAGAAAAGTTGCAATATGAATATTAACCACGATAAAATGTGAAACAAACAAAAAGATAAACTTTAATTAAAAATTTGACTGAAGTAAATGAGAAAATTAATATGGAGCCAACCTTCCATTCTTGTGTGGAATGACAGCAGCATGCTGGCGTGAAACAGACTGATGATCAAGCACAAAATCACACGTGGGGAACTGCCTCCCGAAAATGTTTCTCCGCTTATCCAGATTGATCCTATCAAGAACTTCACCATCTTTCAAAACCTCAAGATAATAAACACCTGGCCTAGGTTCGATAGCCCAATCAGGAGGCTGCCAAGTTGATTGCCCCCCACCAATTTGAGTCCCTTGCTGCGTTGTCGGTTCAGGCCCTACGGTTTTTTGAGGAACATTTTGCTGTTGCTGCTGGAATTGGTTTTGTAGTTGGGATGCAACTGAAGGCTGAGTAACAGTTTTAGGAGCAGGTTGGGAAGCTGTTTTAGGAGCTGAATTAAGAGTCACTGAGAATGGCTCAAGCGATTGAGCTTTCCTAAATCTATCAAGGCCTGCTCTCCCATACATTGTTCCTTTCCAATCAAGCTTCACCCTCTATGCAACTTGATAGATGTTACAGAAAAGTATTCAGACACTTAAATGGCGCATTCATCTCCATAATACTCGACAGAAAACCCAAATCCGTACCATTAAAACAATCTAAACTCTCATAAACAAACCCTAAATTTATGATTCATACTTCTCAAAACCACCCTGAGATAAGTAAAATCAAAAGAAAAGGAATCAACTCTCGTGTAAACTTCATTCATCTCCGAATCACCAAAACCAACATAGGAACCACACACACACACACACACACACACACACACACACACACACACACACACACACACAAAAACCCTAATTTCAAACGTTAATAGAGACTGGAAGTAAAATAAACCCTAAGTTGTTTCGGATTTTCAGAGATAAAAAAAAGCAACGATGATTGGATTACAAGGAATAGAAGAAATAATTAGTTTAGAGTTACCTCAGAAACAATGAAGATCTTTGATTTTTTAGGGTTTCAATTGCTTGAAAATCGATTTCAGTCTTCGAAGAAATTGAGAGGGACAGAGAGTAGGAGAGATAAAAATATCAGAAAAGAGGAGAGATGATTGAGAAAAGATGGTAAAGAAGCGGAACTGGTTTCCATGCAATCAGTTTTAGTTTTATGGAGAAAGGAGATCAAACTGGACCGTTAAATTGGTGGACCACATAGAGTTGACCTCCTGATGAAAAATCAGCTTAATCTAATGGTTAGGATCCACAGCATTCGATGGTCTTTAGCCTAGGTGAGAGTCTTAAATGGGCCCCCTTGAGGGAAATCCCTTTGATTACCTGAAATCCTCAACTGATGAGCTGTATTTTGTTTAAATGATCTTGTAAAATACAAAATAAATAAAATGAATAAATTTTTTTTAATTTTTGCTTTTTGTTTTTGTTTTTTTTTATGTGGGCTATTACTGGATTACAAGTACAAGAACGTAAAAGAGTAAGTGCCAGTAACAGGTAGAGAATACAGTGGTAGAGAATACAGTCATTAATAGACAAAGAGAAGATGCAATGAATGAAAAGGGAGAGAAAACCCGTCAATCTACATTTTACAAGCACGGGAAGATCAGCTATTGGCGAAAAAGTACTCGAACGCTCATAGATTAAGCATTTGCTCTAATATCTTTCCAAAATTATTCAATGCAAGTCCCTTTAAATATAATATATAGATAACAAATACGTCTCCCTACTTTGTGGAGTGTATGCATACATGCAAAATGCAACTATTGCCCACCAATTTTAAAATAAGAAAAGTTTGAAAAAATGTTAAAATTAATCAAATCATAGCCCCGAAGTTGCAACTTGGAATCATATAACGCAGGCAATGTTTGGTTAGCAGAATGGGATCTGATTCTCAGGGATCACATTATTCTTGTATTTGGTTCAACTGGCCGAAATAGAAATAGGATCCTGCTACATTCACATTCTAGTGTTTCCCAACAAAAAAAAAAAAATGAAATTCAAATAACAACCAAAGACCTACTTGAAACGTGATTCAAGAAAATCCAATTCCATTCCGGTGAACCTAACATGGCCTCCAGGTTTAAATTTCAAACAACTTATATCCTTAGTAGCCAGAACCTTGGTACAGGGGTGACGATCCCACTCTAGAACCTCGCGGTCCTGCTTCAAACCACGTTTCGACACTCTCGCTCTAATTCATGCTCCCGTTCTGCGTTCTGATTACTTAGCTTATATTCCTATGTACCAAGTCTAGCGTAGTTGGTCAATATTCCTCCTCGTTACGGAGAGGTTATGGGTTCAAAGTTTAAACTCATGCCCGTCGTATTACAGTGGGTTTCTCTCTGCGTGTCCAACGAGTATATAGGATACCAATGGAGGCTCTCTCTTTTTTCTTTTTCTATTTTACTGATATTAAGGAACTCTCTTTTTTCTCTTTTCTTCTAGCATATTGCACATTCTCAATGAAGTTTCAGGACTCAGGTTGCTCAGATGAAATATAAATAAAACAACTTCATGTACCCCTTTTTTTTATCAGATAATTCTATTGCATCTTTACCAAAGAATGGGAAAGACAGAACTATATATAGAAATTACAATGAATCCACAAATTGTGTGGAGCTTAAGGGACAAAAAAAAATGACAACTTGAACAAATAAGCATTCTTACTGCTAACATCTCTTGATTTTCTTCTTGGAGTTAACCAAATATCTATCCAACTTCTTGATCAAGATCCTCTGCTTTTAATTTTAGAAAATAATCAGAAGTTGCAAAAGAACAAGCTTCTATAAATCAGCTACTGCTCCTCCTGTAAGGTTCTGTCTTTGGATACATGTAGAATGAAGACTCCTCTTACCCTTCATTAACAAGTTGTTCTCAAAGTTGTGCTTGGGAACACATTGTTTCACCAGAAAGATTGAATTCCCAAAACCCGGATCTCAAACGCAGTGGAATTTTAGAAAAAGAAATCATATTACTCGTGCATCAGGTTCTGTGGGTTATCCTCTCATCTAGAAATACCATTCCACGAAAAATCTCCCAGGAAATTTTCAGAAAACTGATGCCGGCTGTAATGGCGGAAGATCAATTAGTTTCCTAGTAAAAATTCCTTTTCAATTTGACTAAACTTTGCTTTCATGTGATCAGTCAGACTGGCTTGGATATTCTTTGTGATCCTTTTCTGATGCCTGGTGCTTTTCAGCCACGCAATTCCAAAGTGCACTTGGACATTACAGGACTTTGATCTTGAGGGAAGATCCTCAATTTGATATCTTAGGTGAACCTGCAAATGAGGTATAAAGAGTTTAATTAGTAACCAAAAATTCTTTAAAAATAAGGAAGGGAGTGAGCCTTTTAAACAATAATAAATATAATAATAATAATAATAATAATAATAATAATAATAATAATAATAATAATAATAATAATTAAGATCTAAAGTCTACATAGACTTCAATCTTTAGTTCTCCCCATTTTAAAGGTTTTTAGAGATGCTTAATTTATAAGAAAAACAAACGGTCTTAAACTGAAAAATGTCTCAAAGTTTCAGATTTGGACAAGGAGATTATTCATACAGTGTAGTAGTCGGCAAGTGGGACACCGTTGAGGGTCATGATCTCTTCAACAACCCATCCTTTTCTATCAGAGAGTGTAGATTTCTGTTGGGTGCTTGTCACATCTCCTCCATAACAGGCAATTTTTTTGTCAAATTTGTAGCAAATTTGCCTCTGGTATATTTCAGGCTTCACCAATTCCCATGGTGAATGGGAATAGTCAATACAACCAACCTTCTCCATTACTTTACGGTCCAGGTGACCTCCGTCGAACACTTCCATGAGGAAATCCATCTGACAATAAAACAAACAATTTAAAACTCAGGCTTTACAGGGACCAATCTAAAATGCACAAGCTGTAAGACAACAAGCAAACCAATTCCACAAAAAGGTGCAGACCGTCCAAGCATGTCAACTTCTCCACTATCTAGTGGGTAGAATATGTGTCTGCACGTGCAAGTTATATTTAGGAAGCCGAGTATACGAAAGTGATTTTTTTTTTGTGAGGTGTACATGTAAACTTTCTCCTATTGCTTTTGAAAATGAAAACAAAATGTGGTGGGAAATGGGAGTAGGAGTTATTTAATGCTGAACCTGAATTGCTTATCTTAAATTTCATTAAGTACCAAATAGAACCTTCATTAGAAAATTAAATTACAACTTTGATTGTACATTCTGCTTGTAAAAAAGCTCAATTCATCATAGGTTTTGAGTATTGGCACTATAATAATATATAGATTTGCATGGCAAACCTGGAAAGAGAACTCACAAGAACAGGAAGAACAGAGGAATAAATCTCTGACATACTTGCATCCTCTAAGCCCAAGAAAGATCCACTCTCTTGGGTTCGCAGGCTTTTTACTCCAGATTCTTCTTCAACTATACGCACCTTCTGTTCAGGGCTCAAAGATTTTGCCCTCCATAGTGCCACAATTGTCCTGTAAAGTAAAGGTTGAAATCATTTATGCTGGAACAACGTTACGGGATATTGGACTATTAGCAACCTGTGAAAAATCGAATTTTTGAACAAGTAAAAGTGTATATTTCGTTTATGATTTTCTTCTTTTCCTCCTTGCCTGTTGCAAAAGCATAAAGGAACCAGGTCTCACATTTTTTTTCTAATAAAATGGCAGCCATTTAACTTTTCCAGTTTTTAACAGAGAAAGAAGAACTCCCTTTTTCTGGCCCACCATAAATATCTTCCAGGCTGAAACTTGCTCCATCAGAAGACTCTGATGTGGCAAAATGTGTGGGCACCTCTAAATCAGCCATCCCAACTGGTAAGTGTAATGAAAACCTCAACATTCCTGAGAAGTCTTCCAGAGTGAAGTTTCAGAATTCGAGGTTGTAAGTTTCAATTTGATGTGTAGTTCACCCATCAAAAGAAGAAGAAGAAGAGCAAGAGAACAGTTTGATACCTTGGTTAGCATGAAAGCAATTTCCCATATGCAATTACTGTGAACTCTTTTGTATATTATGAAAATATTAAGAATAAGGAGAAAAATTTTGAGGGAAGGCCACTAAACTGTATGTACAGACAAGGGAACTCAATCCCGAAGGAATTCTTCTGATTGATTAGTTTGTTTTGACGGTTGTCCAACCGAAATAATATATGTAGACAGAGAGAGTGAATTAGCGGAAAGGACATAAGATGTTGAAGATCTGATGTTCAGTGATTACCTGTTCGCTACATTGAAAGACACAAAGGACTGAAAATGGAACTTCAGCCTGCCTTCCTCATCTTGTGTCTTTGCACCATGCCTTGCATCCATACCTCTGCCTTTGCGTAGAACAAAAATAACAGATGGACTGCACATTGATGCCAAAGTTGGAGGAAGCAATTGAATGTCTTCTACGTCCTCCCAGAGAAAGAAGAATTTGGTTACATGTCCAAACATGTTTGTATGAAACCCAATTATTCTTGCTGACAGAAAGAGACGACCCTGCACAGAACCAACCATAAATCATTAAATTAAGAGTTTATGCATCTTCTAGACTCATAAAACGAACAATAAGGCCCATGGGTAATTTGGAGAGAGTTGCAAGTTTATTGAGATGATATCAAATCACCCATTTTGGAATTTGTAGGTAACATAACCTGTAATGTCGAGTGTAACAGTACCTGAAGTGGCATTTTACGCCTCAAGTGACAAGTGAAATCATTGATGAGAAATTCCTCCGGTGGAAGCCCAAATAGTTTCTGGAATGCTGAATTTGTTTGAGGTGACCGGACATTTATCTACAATATTTTGAAGTCAAAATAAGGAACAAGATACAAGAGAAAAAAATGGCATGTAGTAAGAAGAATTCCCAATCCAGAACAGTTATCACCTTCTTTCCAACCTCCTTCTCCATCTTTGCTAAGTATTCTTTAACAACGTTGCTACCTCTTGTGTTGTTTAAGAATATTCTTAAGTGCAATTTAGCCTGACATGCCTGAGCTGATTTTCCTTTTAGAGGGATCCAGATATCCGCAAGATCGGATAAATTAGATTTTAAAAAATTGATTTCAGCATGTCCCAGACATGTAGCTTCAGTAAAAGGTCCATCAAAATCAAATACTTCAACATCCAGCATAGATGGAGGCTCATCCATTGCATCAAATTCAAATATTTCTGCGAACCAAACAAGGTTTTGACAGTACAGTCAGTACATGAAACATTTGAATCATGGGGCTGAACAGTCTATAGAGATTCGTGTAGAGATGTTTCCAAGATTGGAATGGTGGCTATATTTATGACCGATAAGGTAACTCTGCCCTGAACGAGGATACTTTAAACTTTACAGTGGAAATTCAAGAAAAAAGAGCTTACCATTCCACTGAGGATCGGATTTTTGAAACTTGATTGAACTGGTTCTTTTTTTACTATTGCAAGTAAAGACCACGTATGGGTCTGATAACCCATTTGAATCAACAGCTGCTAAGAAACTTCCTTCGATCAAGGCAACAGTTAGCAACCACCCATCCCCTTGCGCTTTCACTCCATGATCACTACCTTAAGTTAATGATGTGACATAAAATGAATCAATTTCATAAATACATCATCAAATAAAATGCATTTTGAGCACCTTTAGTAACAAAGACTAGAACTTTTGCATCGCGTACGACGTGGACACAAAGTACGGGCCACACCAAACCCTAGAAACTTGATACACATGAATGTCCGTATGATGTGAACACTTTGATGCGTAGTTAAACCATCAAGAACAATGCTAACATGAACAGTGAATCCCACACCCAAGGTTGCCAAAAAGAACACATGCTTCAAGCATAATTTCTATCCATGGCATTTGAGTATTCTTTTTGTGGTCTTCTTGAAAAGGCCCATCGAGGGGTTCCAACTTCCAAGCCAAATTTGGAAGCATGCAAGTATCAGATATTTGTGAAATGGGTCAACTCCCATGGATGTGACAGTATTGATCTTTTAGGGAACTCTACTTCATATCATAAGGATAGCATGTTCCCCGATAAGTTAATCCACATTCAAATCACATAAACAATATATAATAGTTGAAAAGAAAATATTGTATAAATTGAAGATTCATCGGGCGCTGCAGCACATGTTTGACATGTTGTACCAAACTAGCAAATTCTAAGAGAATGAAGTATCGTACAAAAAAATGGAGTCTCCTTTTTATCTGGATGCAACTAATGAATCCAAAATCATGATGGCTCCCAGTAAGAAAACTATGATGATATTCTCCAAGTTAATGGAAAAAACAAAAGAATACACCGAGATACAAGACATAAAACTTAGTATCCAGTTTTAGCTAGAAAATCATACAAGAAACTTCGTGTGTGAGCTATATATTGTAACACTAAGTGAACGGTAAAGCAAGAGCTATCTTAACAAAACCATTAACTTACGCGAAGCTTCTATCCCCTAAAATGGATAAGTACATGAAAAAAGCAAAGTTAGAGAATTATTGTATCTGTTACCTTTTTGCTTTTTGGCATGCATGAAGCGTACTATTATGTCAAAAACTCTTTTTAGTTGAAGAACTAGAATCCCAGAAACAATTACTTCACCAATTGAATCTGGCAAGTCTATCCCATTACACTCGAGCCCTTGAATCGCGCTAGGCATGGCTAGAAAGATGTGCACGAGAACATACAATCCCATAAAAACCGTGGAAAATACAGTAAGATTCAGAAAATACTGAGTCGCAAGCTTCCCAACCGACTGTGGTTCCACCTGCAAAGAAGCTAAACTCTGCTCCTTGTTGGACCCAAGATCTTTCAACTCAACTACCTTAACATTCTGAGACAAAAGATCTGCAAACTGGTTAAAACTGTCCTTTAGACCTTGTCGAGCCCCACCTTCAATCATACCTTTCATCATTGTGCTCTGTAGAAAGTTCAGGCGCCAAGATATTACCAATCGTGATGACTGCTCTCCAGATGGCAATTCAGGACCCGGTGTTATGCAGTAGAGTATTTCCGTCTTGAAGGTACTCCCATAAGGAACATCTGGTATACTCACACTTGCTAGAACCACAAAAACCTTCCCATTGACTTTCAGATATGTTTGCTCCTCAGTGGCTTTAACAGACTTGATTAGTTTAGTTGCAGCATTTACATAGGTAACAACTCTTTTTAATCTCTCACCACTATCCTCAAATCGCCAAGGCCTTTGTTGCAGTTCTGTAGTTCCCTGAAGCTCCGCCATAGATTTCGAAAAATTTGAATCAGGTGCAAAAAGTAGAGAATTCAGGTCAGATGGTGCAACTACATAAGATTGGTCTACAAGTACTCCTCCAGGTAAATTGCTTGGAGTTTCCTCTCCTTGGTCTTTTGACTCCACAATTCTCATCAGTTCATCAAAAGTGCTATCAGAAGATGGGTTTTCGAAGTTATTCTCATCAACCTCAGTTTCGGGTCTTTCAGGTAACTCTGACGTAGAAAAACCTCTACTGATAGTGGACGTTGTCTCACCACTTCTCTGAAAAATCTGTGCAAGACGGCCTGCAACTGTTTGTGCATTTGACTTCTCTTCCTTGGCAGAAGTGACTTCTTCCATTCTCGCAGAAGATTCTCTCGACGGACTCTTTACAAATGACATTACTGAAATCGATGATGAATCACTCGTGAAGTCCGCATATCTCTCCACATAAGGTGCATTATTAGGACTACATGACGGTGTTTCATCAAACAAAGAGTTGTTTTGAGACAACGATATTGTGAGAAGAATTTCACCTATAAAAGAAACAAAAGCAATCTACCAGTTATGAATGACTCTTATGAGTGAAGTAAACTATATTGGTGAATATGAATCCACTCTTGTTATGACCCCCAGTCCCTTGTTATATATATTGTTACTCTTCTCTCTCTAATAGTTTGAGCTTTTAGTGTAGGTGGTTATTAACATGGTATCAGAGCCACGTTTCTGGAGGCCATGGGTTTGAGTATCCAGCATAGCGCTGAGGGGTACTGGGGAGTATTGGTGATTATGAATCCACTCCTTGTTGTGACCCACAGACCCTTGTTATATACATAATGTTACTCCTCTCTCAACAGTTTGAGCTTTTAAAACAGGGGGTCGTTAACAAACTAAACTAGAAGAACTTACAAGATTACAATTATAACAAATATGTTTGAATTGTAAGATCAAATCAGGTATTCAATCAGAAAAATGTAGAATACTTACCGAAGTCTCTGTTCTTAGACTTCTTAGTCCTTGGTTGCAGATTATACCAGGTGGTTTCAAGAAGCGAATTTTCTGCATCAAAAACCTTCAAGATTGGAAATTTAAGCTTACCCATAAATTCATCATTGAAGTACTTATCTTCATTCATAACAGAGATTACAAGTTTCTCTTTAAGGTCTTCCACTCGAAAACAAAAATCTTCACCCCAAAACGGATTCAAACTCTTCTTCACAACCTTAGTCCTGAACTTCTGTCTTCCAACCTTTAATCGGACGTATGGATCACTTGATCCATTAAGATCGATTGCTCGTAAATTCCGAGCTTCTACAACACGCACCAAAAGCTTCATTTTTTATTCTTTTTTTCCCCCCAAAACTTTTTTTTTATAGCAATTTGAACATTTTAGTGATCAAAATTAACACAACAATCGGATCATCTTCTAAAGAAAATCGATGTTTATTCAATCCAGACAAAACATGGAATCTTTGATTATAACAATCTGAACGTTTTTTTGTTTTTTATGGATAAAACATTAATTAGAATATAGAAAAATCTGAACGTGTTCCAGAGAACATCCATTTTTATTCAACCAGAAAAAAGGCCAAATTCTGTAACCTAGATATAAAATAAAAGTATGGCTAAAAAAAGGGAGAATTATTTCATATTATTACACAAAATCGTAACTTGCATTGTGGAAATTAAATTGAACAAATCAAGATAGAAATAAATTAAACCGAAGATCTTGAGAGAAAATGAAGAATTCGTAGAAAACCCTAATTTCCCGAAAATGAGATAATAAATACACGTAAAAAGATCAGAAAATCGAGATTACAAGGATTTGAGAAGAGAAATGTGGTTTGATGAATCAAAGTTCGGAGAGGATCAAATAGATTCTGTTTTAATAAACCCTAATTTCTGTGAAAAGTAGATGAGAGGAGAGAGGAAAACAGAGAGAGAAAGAAGGGGGATGTTAATCTTCACCGATTGTATGTTATGTCATGTCATGTCATGTCTTCTTTGTTCCAACCGACGCGTTTAACTATTAGCCCTCCCTCTCTCTCTCTCTCTCTCTCTCTCTCTCTCTCTCTCTCTCTGTTTGCGTGCTGTGTGTGGACGTTTGGATTTTGAATTTGATTAGTTACGAAATTAAGTACTTAAAAATGTAGTTAAGATTTTGTTCCGGGAGTAGGGTAATCCGGTCCTTGCCTCCTTCCCATGCCATTTGGGATAAGGGGTCATGAACAACAAAAAGGAGGAGTCATTATCAGATTAAAATAATACGCCATAAACGAGGTAGCTAGAGAACTCACCTTGAGGGTGAGAATAATCACCTAATCATTTATAAAAAAAATTTCAAAATGGTGCGGAAACAATATTTTACCTGAAATATTTTTATGGGGTTTTTCGGTTATAAAAAATTGGTTGTAATTAACAATAAATTAGATTGATTCGAAATGCTTAGAAATCCAATCAATTTTTTTATGAAGTTAAAAGTTTTAGAATATTTTGAATTTTTGTAAGGATGATCTTTATAATAAAGATGCTCATGAAAAATCAACCTAAGACCGGTGTAAACGAGGTGTATAATTTCTTTTTTTAGGATTAGTTGTTTTTGTTTTGATCTCCATAAAAGGTGGACAGTTTGATTCCAAAGTTTAAAAAACGGAACAAAAATGAACCCTACATTAGAGAGTTGGGTTCGAATAAAACATGGGAGGTAGGGCAGCTACCCAATTCCAAGAGTAACAAAGGAATTAAGGATTATTAGGAGTAAGCTTGAAACATGATAATCAAGACTTGTAGTCAAAAATTATTAATGTCCTTGTGGAGAGATCTCAGCCTCTCTTTCCGTTCATGCTGTTCTGCTTCGACCACGCGCCACGGAAGCTTATTTTATAAAACAAAATCACGTGAGGGTCTCGTTTGAGAGTCGGGATGAAATGAATGCCTTTGAGTACTTTCCCTTCTGCCAAATTTGGCACCAAGAGAAGGGGTAGACGTGGTCGTGAGTTAGGGTCAAGGTCGTCCCTGTTAAGGTTGGCTGGTGGCTAAACCGTGATTTGTTTTTTAAAAGGGGCAGTTTTTTCAATTCTAATCTTGATTAATTTAACATTATTCTATATAAAAATTAGGCAATGAATCAAAGTCGACCTTAACTTTGGCATGATTAACAAGTCAGATACATTCAACCCTAATCATGACTTGTTTAGCCACGGGTCGAGTTTGGGTGGGGGTTGAAATGAGTCAAAGGTAAGGTCAAATTGTAAGTCAGGTTAAGTTTTGCCAAGTCTATAATTGGGTTCAAAATGTCTTGTTTAGGACAGGTACAACTTTTTCGTATTTTTCTCTTTTTGATAAAGGGAAATTCATTTTATCCCTCGAAAAACTCTTTGCATTGCTTTTCCCATGATGTGGTAGCACCTTAGAGATGCACATGCAAATCCCTCTTTGAGATTTTGGGGCTTGGAAACAACGTGGTAGAAATAGGTTCCCAAAGGCTTTGTTTGATTGCAAAGAAATGTGTTCGGCAGAAATATGTTTACTTCTACCAATTCCGTGAAAAGTGTATTATTTGGGAGGACCAAAGAAGCTTATTCTATAGAACTTATGTTAAAAATTATCTCTTTGTCATGCTTTTAAATGAGTGAATCCACAGTTCCATAGAATTCAAATTGAAAACAAACAACTGAATACTCTCGCATGTTTCTATTAGCGAGAAATCATTAGTATTAAGCAAAGAAACTTGAATGCTTACCTCTATGCAGTGGCCGCCAAACCATGAAATCATCGTAGTGGGAGCAGAAATGAGAGATTATATTTTTTCTAATCAAATTTACGGAAAATTTAATTTTACCTGCATCCAACTTTTTCTTTTAGCAGCCCACTTATCCTTACTACTACGTTTACACTTTGTTGTGGGGTTCACAATGTAGAACATCTTTACAATGCATCGTTTAGAAAAATTTAACCCCTATAAAAAAATTGGATTAGAAGTTTACGGTAAAATAGATGATATTCAGAACACAGAAAACTTCTATCAAAATTTCACATTGAATTAGACATTTTCAAACCATGTGATTCTTTTGTGAAGATGATCTAAAAGTTATGAAGAATATTTTCACAGAAAATCAACTTAAATTGTCATCTCTATGTAAACTCCAAGGACAAATATTAATGAGGTATAAAAATAAGTGTAGACTTTAGGAGAAAAGAAGTAGGTGCAAGTTTAAAAACAAAATATTGTGAGTGGCACTATGATGCTCCGCCACTACCTCTATCAAGACTTCCCACTAACTACACTAGTAAAAAAAATGAAGTACGAGACAACACATTTAAAGATATTGTTTTTCCTTTGATTTCATACTTTGTGAATCGATCAGATCAAAGAACCATTCTAAAAACCACAAAAAAAGGTTCTAGATCAAAGAGTAATACAGTATACAAGGGGATCATCAAACACCACTAAAGAGAGTTAGAGGCTATTGAAACGATGGGTGTGAAAATAAATTAAATACTTTTTTTTAAAAAAAAAAGAATATAAATGTTATTTTGGCATTAGTTAAAATGGGTGTATAGAAATTTTATATGGGTGTGAATAACAGTAACCTAAAAAATAGAGAGAAGAAAGAAAAATTAAATATGGAAGGATGAACTTAATGCTTTTAAACATGAAATTATGCAGGAACTCCAATTCTAGTTATGCTTTAACTTCCCACCCAGCTAACTTTGGCTTTTTAAATGCAACCCAAATTTTTTTTGTCTTTTGTACACATGGCATTTTCAACTCTTTGACTTAGTTTTTATTTATTTTTATTGACATATTTGTCATTCCTTTGTTTGGAAAAGAAGTAATAGAGAGAATTTTAGAGAGAGAAATTTTAGGGAGAGAAAGAGAGATCGTAGGTGCAATGGCTAGGGACTGCTTTCTTCACCATTTTTTCCGATTAGTTAGATCTGTCGGCGATCACTTCGTCCTCTTCTTCGTCATCTTCTTCTTCATCTTCTTTTTCCTCTTCTTCTTATAGAGAGAGAATTTTAGAGAGAGAGAGGGATTGTAGGTGATGGGGATGCCTTCTTCACCATTTTTTCCGGCGAGAGATCTACCGGCGATCAGTTCATCCTCTTCTTCTTCTTCTTTCCCTTCTTTTAGAGAGAGAATTTTAGAGAGAGAGAGAGATTGTAGGTGATGGGGGCTGCCTTCTTCACCTTTTTTTCGGTGAGTTAGATATGCCGGCGATCACTTCATCATCTTCTTCTTCTGTTCTATCTTCACCTTCATCTTCTTCATTTTTTGTTAAAAAAAAATAGTATGCAACTGACATGCAAGTGAGATGCAAGTGAGGTGCAACTGACATGCAAGTGATGAGGTGCAAGTGAGGTGCAACTGACATGCAAGTGAGATGCAATTGAAGTGCAACTGATACGCAAGAGACTTGCAAGTGATATGCAAGTGACATGCAACTGATATGCAACTGACATGCAACTGATATGCAAGTGACGTGCAACTGATGAAACTGACATGTAAGTGACATGCAACTGATACGCAAAAGACCTGTAAGTGACATGCAATTGATATTCAAGTGATATGCAAGTAACATGCAACTGACATGCAACTGATGCAACTGACATGTAAGTGACATTCAACTGATGTTCAACTGTGTAAAATTTTATGCAACTGAGGTACAAGTGAGATGCAACTGTGTATACAAGTGTTATGCAACTGTGTTCTTATGTTTTGAAAAGCAAATCGACAACTAATCTAGATAATATCAGATCTGAAAATGAAAGCAGTAGAAAACCTAGATCAAAATAAATATTCAGAAAAAAAACCTAGATCTCAAAAAAAAACCCTAGCCCTTCGTCGATCGTCCTCTCGTTCTTCTTTCCTCTCTCTCTCTCTCTTTCTTCTTCGTCGATCGTCTTCTCCGATCGAAACTCCGTTCTCCGTTCTTCGTTCTTCAAGTTCTCCATCGTCTCTGATTTCTCCCTGATTTCTCTCTTTCACTTTTTCTCTCTCTTCCCTCTTGTCTCTTTTTAGTTTTTAAGGGAGAATATTATTGTCTTTTACTCTTTTTTGAGTTTTATTTAAAATGTCAAAGTTGGGTGGGGTGGAACCTAAAACTATGGCCGATTTTGGGTTTATTTGCCATTGCCTGGCTTTTAAATGCATGAGCTCTACACATGTATTGCAGGTATTTTATACATTAATTTTGTACCAATAAATGTATTTGAAAAGTAATATCACATTTTTGTTCTCTATTAACACTACACTTACTTTGCCCTGACCAGTGGATTTAGATAGAGATGATCCAAGCTGATATTGATCTATATGATAAGAGGATAATTATCACAAAAAAATTAGCTTTTAGTTCATCTCTATAAAATTATTTGTCTTCTAATGGTGTGTGACGCAAAGAAAAAATTTAAAACGGCTGATTTGAATCACTTAATTTGATCAAGACTCTTTAAAAAAAAAACAGAATAAAGATGAAAATCAGTAAATGTAAAGCATCCAAACACCCACTTTGGATTTCTTTCTTATTAAATTTCAAAAAATATTTTAAAGTTTCTTGGAATTTAATTAGAAGTTTAGTACAAACAATTAAAAGATGCATTACCTTTCAATTTAAACAAGTAATCAAACCTATATACACAACTATTGGTTTAAGTAATAACGTCTTCACACTCTCTCTCTCTCATACGCACGCATTATTAGCTTTTTCTAATATAATAATAGGGCGTGTTTCGTGACATACTTTAAGTTACACGCCAAAAGTGCTTGGATGATTCGTTTCCCTGAAATTAGAAGGGATCAAATTATTAAGGACCCAAATGAATATATAGATTATTCATTAGAGAAAATGAGAAGGGATTAAATGATCCATAGATCACTATATGTCCCCACATGAAGATGATCCCTGGAATTTGGATCATTATTGTTTTCCAATGGCGTATTCTCTTCAATGTAGGTCATCATATTCATAAATTAGTCAATCCTAAAACTTCTAGTTTAACCACTCAAATCAACCTTTAAGAGTCAACAAATTTTAGACATTTTTTTTCTTCTTATGGTTGACTTTCGATAAAATTTTGATAGGATTAGAAATTTTAGAATAGTCGAACTGGTTTCTAAATATAACGATCTACTTGGTGATTATTGATAGTGGTTGAGAGATATTGCCACACTAAGAACTTCAATAAGTTGAGAGAGATCAAGTTTCAAGAGATATTAATTGAAAGAGTTGCAAAGTGAAAGCAAAAAGAAAAGAGTGAAGGTAATAGAGGTTTGCGTGGGATATATGAAAGTATGATAAAATGACATAAAAGTCTTTTCAATCAAAAAAAACTACAAGTAACATTAGCCACGGTGCCCTAACTCGTGGCTATAAGACTTTAATTTTGGATAAGCCACTGCGGCCAATTGAAACTCTAACATTGGCAACGCTGTCCACCTTCCGCCTTGGACAATAACACTTACACGAAATGATTTTTGCACAAAAAATTATACAACAATTTGTATAGAAGTTGAAATGGACGATAGATGCCTGAATTCTACCGTGCCTCATGAACTATGCACTTTTTCGGATCTCGCACATTCACCATAAATTTCACAGTACATAGCGATGTACATGTAGCATTACTAGACATATTTTAGTGAAAGTAAATCCATGAAACTGAGAATTTGTCACGGTACTGTGCTCCATCGTGGCCATAAAATGAAACTTACACTTTGTGTACAGGATTTTTAGCCACTGTGATTGTTGTCATTGTAGCCCTTTGACGTTTTCTACTGTGGGCGAAAGTGATTTTGTACTAGTGAAGGGTGCCCTCTAGTAAATCACTGGAGTAGGAAACAAACTACTCACTCCCTTATCTTGAAAAACAACTCAAATCAAGTAGAAAAAGTGATTGAAAGGGTGCCCCATTTTCAATGTTATTGAAGAAGCAAAGCAGGCCAATTTAAGTAGCTAGATAGCCACAAACAATAGGGAGTCTCGCGGCAAGGCGTTTATTTTGAAAGGAAGGTCGAATCATCATCTCGACTCGACTATCAGATTTTATTGGAGCCCGGCACAAGATACTTTTTAGGGTTGGGATACTTTTTAAAATTGGATGTTCTACCTCACTCTTATGGAAAATTAGGTATGTCACAAGATTTTGACAAAACCTTTTTACAATTGAATGTACAATCATTTCACGGTTATAAATTTTATAATGTACCCTTTTAGTGTAGAAAATTATAAAGATTTTATCAACTTATTTTTAACCATTAGATGATTGAAATCAAGGATCAAGATCTATGTGGAGATGATCTCCTCACCATGTTGATCATCTTTCAATCCATTCTAAAATTTTGAACCCCATTAAATCAATCCTTAAAAGTTTAGTAAATTCAAAGCATTTTTTTGTATTGTTGATTTATAATCAATTTTTTTATAAAGTAATTATAAATTTTAGAAGAGACTGATTTTAAGATATGAAGATCATACAGTGAAGAGAACATCTTAACCAAAAACCAATCCTTAGATCATCTCCATATGAACATTACAAGGACTGCTTAAGGACATGGTATTATTTGTCCAAAAATAATTTTTGGACAGACCAAATGGTAGAATTGATATCAGAATCTAATTTTCAAACTAATTTAACAATATGACCGACCACGCCACCTATGCTTCTAGTCCTGATTTTATCATTTGGCGGATCCAAATAGCATTACTCTTATTTGTTGTGACAATGGACCCCACGTCACAAAATACTTTTAAAAAGTATACATTTTGGCGGAGCTTTTAAACCCTAAACTCCAATAATAATCACAATCATAATCAATCGGTGTCCATAGAAAAGACGCGACTGTTATAAACCTTTTACTTTGCACAAACCACTAGAAAAAGTGAGAACATCAAACGGTCATGAAAACATATACTGAGCAGTGTGTACTACACATATTAGAATTTACCACGTGTCGTTTCAACGGCTGTATCCACACAAACTTTTCATACAAAAAAGTTGTACCATAAAACTTTGTCCTCAACAGTGTCTTGTGCAAGACGTTTCATTTCTTCTCCAGTTGGTTTTTTTAAGGTAAAAATTTGAAGAGCAAAAAGAAACGTTAATGGCGGTGGAGGAATCAGGGAGACTAATTTTTAATCATGAAGAAGAAGAAGAAGAAGAAGATGAAGATGAAACTGAGAGAAGGGTAAAAAATTTCTTCAACTTTTTCATGAAATCCTGAAAGTGGGAAATGGAGATTTCTGTTTTTTGTTTAATTTTTGAGTTAATATTGCATCTTTTTTTGTTTTCTTTCCTTTTTTACAGAATGCTGAAACAGAGAAATGGATAACATATTACTCATCATTTCATCAAATACTGTTAGTGGGTGAAGGAGATTTCTCTTTTTCTTCATGTTTGGCTAAAGCTTTTGGTTCGGCTTCAAACATTGTTGCTACTTCTCTTGATCAATATGGTAATCAACTCTTTCTTGTTTTTTTTTTTTTTTTTTTTTTTCCTGCTAATGGGTTTGATTGGATTCTTTACTATTTGTTGATGTATAAAGTAATGTTCTACTTCTTTTTATTTTTTAAGTTTCAATAAGGGGGTTTTTTTTGTTTTTTTCACAATAGAAAAGCAAGGAGTCCAAAGAGGTCTAATTTAATTCCATTTTCTTTTTCTTTTCGTTTTTTTTTTCCATTTTCTAGTACTTTTAATCCTTAGATTACGTTTATTTTATTAATTGAATATATTGGTTTTGTTTCGGGATGTGCATAAAACACTTTTTTGCCTGTAACTCCTTTCTCTTTTGTTTTTTTATTTATTTTGAATAAGATTTTTGGGAGAATATTCTATCTGGGTTTTTGGGTATTTTTAAAAAATTTAAACTATAAAAACTGATTCCTTTTCTCTTTTGTTTTTGTTTTTTGTTTTTTTTTTTCTTCTAATTATAGTTCTGATTTTCTGGAAAATATTTTGTTATTTTGTTTTTTGGGAATTTTTAAAAAATTTCAACAATTAAAACTGATTCCTTTTCACTTTTCTTTCTCCTACATTGTTGATAATAAGAACTTTAAATTTTTAGTTATTATTATATTATTGCCATTATTATTATTATCTCAAAAAAAATCAGTTGGTCTTTCTTGAATATTAGGAGGTTTCACATGTGTGGTTATAGTTAGGAGTAATGCTACTCCTCCCTCCAAAAAAATCCCGCCTTGTTTTCTCCAATGCTGTGATAGCATTTCAGCACACACATTCAAGACAAAGTCTTAAATGTAGAACTCCAAGTTGCAAATCATGGGGGAAAACATTCAAAACAAGGTGGGAAATTCCTGAAGGGATGATTACCATTTCCTACTGTTAGAATGCCTAGTACATAAACGTCATCATCATAAAGTACATATCGGACTTTATCAAGTGGTTTAAGACATGTGAGGTGGTCGTAGAAACGTGTAGAAGGGTTAGGCTGTAATTTTGTTCACCCACTTGTAAGGTGGGTGAGTAAAACAATACATTCCTAGCCGTGGGTGTTAAACAGTCAAGCACCATCCTATTTGACAATTTAACCCACATCACTAGGATTTTATGGTTTTTCTCACCGTCCTAACAAATGGGTGAACGAAATAACATTCAATGATTAGTTGCTTTCCTAAAATTGTCTCGGAGTGTTGGGGTGCTTATTTCTACGATATTTTTATGCCTTCACTTTTACAGAAGATTTTTATTCAAGAGTAGGGTATTCTTTTAGAAAGGAAAGGAGGTCATGACCTCCAACCAAATAAATGTTGGGATCCCCTCCTAGTTACATTTTATGTAAATAATCATATAAGTATTTCGTAGTTATGTATTTTTATAGATTTTTAGGGACATGTGAATACTAAGTTACTAACAATGTGAACCAGAGATAGGATCGAGAAGCACCAAAAGGCGAAATCAAATTTGGAGATTTAAGAGGAACTTGGATCAACATTCATGCATGGGTTTGATGCCACGAAAATGAAATGTCTTTCTTACTTGCAAATGTAGAAGTCGAATTATCTTCAACTTCCACATGCAAGATTCCATGGAAAAGAAGATCATATTCCTTTGAAGTAAATGGATGTTATTTTTTTTTTGATAAGGATAAATGGATTTTATAACCTTGTAGTTTTGGTCTTCCTTTCCATAGAATTTTTCTTATGGAAGTTTAAAGATGACTCAATTTAATTTTCATGATTGCAAGTCATGAAGAGTCATTTTTGTGGTGTCAACCCCATTTAGGTGTGTTGCTTGAAGTTTTCTTGAAACTTCCCAAATTTGATTTCGCATCTTTGTACTTCTTAGTCACAGTATCTGTTCACATTATTAGTATTTGCATGCATGCCCCAAAAAATTTAGTAAACTGCCTTACTACGAAAAACTGTTATATTTATTCATTAATGTACTAATGTAGGATAAACATAACATGATATATCCATATTATTATACTAAGCTAGGTGGGGCCTCCAATTATTTCATTGGACGTCATGGCCTCCTAACCATTTTAGAAGGATACCATTCTCTTGAACAAGAATCTCTGTAAACACTAAGGAATAACAGAAGGTATTGCAGTAATAAGCACCCCCCGACACGGTTTCTAGAAAACAAATAACCATTGTGTGATTTATTCAACTTAAGGTGCTTAAGCAAAGCCAAGTGTGGCATTTTAAACGTCAAAGGATGGAGTTTAATACAAATAGTTTTGCTGAACTCATTCTACTTGTTATGGATGATAAGAAGTGAAATGGTTTGATTCTCCTTAGTCTCTAACCTTGCAGAGATCATTATGTACAGTTTTTTTTTATTCTAGAGTTTATAACTCTAAGTAAACAAAAGATACCCAGTTGAGAAAATTAAGAGATGCATTCAGAAATCCAATCTCATCTAAATTTTCGCACTTGAAAATGGTTTTCTCAATGGCGAGTTTTGAGACAACAAGCCCGAATGAGGTAAACCCAATTTTTGGTATTTCTTAAAACCTAAGAAGAAGAAGAAGAAGAAGAAGAGGATAGGAGGATTAAGGATTATTGGGTTTCGAGGGGAGAGAGATAAATGAGTACAAAGCTCTGGTGGTGATAAGGGCTGGGTGAGATGTCAAGCAACCATTGACCATGGATATGGGGATTGAAGAGAGACGTAAATGTAGAAAGCTTGGTCGATATGGCCCGCCATTCATTTCTTTTAAAATGTGGGTGCCAAAGAAGTTTGATGGGTGTGACAATTAGCAGTCCAAGAGAATGGTAGTCTTGTAAAAAGAATAGGAGTTCATATCGTCCAATGAAATAACCATGGGGAACCCCTCCTAGCTTTTATATAATAGTATGGATAAATCATGTTATGTACATCCACGTGAGTAAATTACTGAAAAACCTAGCAGTGTTTTGCAATAATGTGTTTTACTTAACTTTTCTGGACATCTAAATACTAACAATGTGAACCAGATATGGTCATTAAGAAGTACAAAGATGCAAAATCAAATTTGGAGAGTTTAGAGAAACTTGGAGCCACACTTATGCTTGGGGTTGACGCGACGAAAATGAAACTTTTTTCTGACCTGCAAATGCGAAAATTCGATCGGATTATCTATAACTTTCCACATGCAGGATTTTATGGAAAGGAAGATCATGTTTGCCTGATCAAGTAAGTGATTTTTATTGTCTTATGATTTTAATCTTATTCTTAACATATTGCTGAAATACTCGTCATTGTGATTCCCATTCATGCATTCACATTATGACTTATATGTTTCTTCTTCTTCTTCCTTTTTTTTTTTCTTTCTTTGTAAGCATTATGCGTTAATTGTTACACATGTATATGCACGCATTCCTGGATAAATAGATGCATAGTACATACATACGCATGTTCATGCACCCTTATAAACATGATTGCAGTGAAATGTTAGTATACAAGCATATATTCATAAACATTAGTGGACAACAAGTGCATTCTGCTTTTATATTTAGGATGATGTATATATGGAAGTAATGTTTTTCATATGCAGAATAGATTTTCTCTTGTAATTAGTTGGAAATGGGAAGTAAAAATACAGGGAGCAGTGAAACGTAAAGGAAATGGGAGTTATGTAAAAAATCATAAAAGCCCAGAGTCCGTTGAGTACTTAACACACACTTTAATCCCTAACATTTTGATTTAAAAGGATAAAATATCTACAATACCTCGTTGTGAGGCGTTGGCTACATATATAACATAGATATGCTTATCAAGCTAAGTCCTAAACCCACAAAGAGGAAATTAGGGATATATTCATAAGACAGCTATCAGTTTTTGTTTCTTTTCCCTATTTTCATGCTTCTATTCCAAATGTTGATAAGAAGTTTATGGAATTTTCTTCTCATCTTTTATTTTATAATTTACTGATTTTCCTTTTTCTTTTTTTGGTTCCACACAGGATGCACAGGAATCTACTGCAGGGTTTTTTCAAGAATGCAAGCCATATGCTTAGACCCTTTGGTGAAGTTCACGTCAACCACAAGACAACACCCCCATTTAACAATTGGAATCTCGAAGAACTTGCTTCCAAGCACAATTTGGTGTTGATTGAGTGTGTTGATTTCAAAAAACAAGACTATCCAGGTTACAATAACAAGAGAGGAGCAGGACCAAAATGTGATGAGCCATTTCCACTAGGAAAATGCAGTACTTTCAAGTTTGGATTCTCACCCTACGTGAAGAAGACTCAACTGAAGACCGGTTCTGATTATATTCACACTGCACCCTACCAAATTCAAAGAATAGCACCACAAATTCACAACCCAGTTCCATTGAAGATCAGCTATCCTACTGAACTACCCCAGGTTCAGGGGATACCACAACAAACTCAAAAACCTACTCTATCTAATATCAGCTATCCTACTGGTCTACCCCAAGTTCAAGGGATACCACCACAAACTCAAAACCCAACTACATTTGATGTCAGTTATCCTAGTGGACTACATCAAATTCGAGGCATATGGCCACAAACTCAAAATCTAACTCCATTTGATACCAGTTACCCTCAGAGAGATTGTACCATAAATATGTCTCGTAACTTGGGTTATGTTGATTCACTATTTGCTCCGAAGATTTCTGATGAATGCTCTAGGATCTTTGATGGGTATGTTGAAGACACCACAAAAATGTTTGGGAGAACAGGATATCATGTTGGCCAAGTTGTTCACGAAACACTGAGAAATGGATTTCAAAGATACATGGTTGAAGCGCCAGGAAGAACCATTAATGGTTATATAATGCATCTTGAGGAACTTCACCGGTTTAGCATTTTGAGATCAGCTTGGCTGCGAAGAATGTTGGTAAATCTTGAGAAGCAAAAGATGGAATGAAACTGTTTCTTTTTGGGGCAGGTTTGAACGACTTCTGGGCATTTGGTAAAACATTAAAGGAGAATCATCCTCTGTTTTCTTTGTTTAACCCCAAATGCTTTTTTTTTTGGAAGGTTGATCATTTCGTGCAGGTTCTGTTTTTTTGTGCTGCACGCATTTTCTTCTTTTTTGGTATTATACTGTGGAGTCTGAGATTTGTGAAGTCCTTTGTATAGTGGGAACTTCAGAACATATATATATTTATAACAAACTCAATACATATTTAATACTAAATGACCTCCTCTTCTTTTGTCTTGCTTTTTTTTTTTGGTCTTTGAATTTGTTTCTGCTCCTCTACTGTGTTTAGTTTTTTGCTTGAGGGTTTGGCTTATGTTCCCTACCCCTGCTTTTCTGTTGTTGCTCATATCTCTTTGTTGGTCAAATGGTGCTAGAGACTGACTTACTAAAAAGGCTCATGACCTAGTAAAGAGACAGGCAAAGAGAAATAACATTACAAAAGAAAAGGAATATTTTATAAGAATGGGATCCAGAGAAACTGTTCTTACCACATAACTAGGAAAACATTATAAATCAGGGAAAATACAAATAAAATTTTGTTTATTCTACCCTTTCCTTCATTCATTTTGTTTTGTCTTTTGATATCTCAAAGTGCTTCTAATTCCTATTTCTCCCGCTTGTATATCTTCCCTAAGAAAGACTTCAAAACTGCTTGCACTGCTTTGCTTGGATGAACTTTGATGGAGGAGGTGAGCTTTTCGTAGCTGTTGCGCTCGTACTCGGCAAATACACCCTACAACATTTATATATCACAACAATTAATAAAAAGAAAAACAGTAAGAAAAGGAAAAAATATGAGGTTCAACAACTAGAACCTCCAAATTTAACATCTAAACTTTTGCGACTCCTCATCCATGGAAAGCAAAAAAGAAGGGGAAAATCTGACCTCGAGATCTAGATCTTTATAGAGTCTTTTCACTTTTTCAACACAAGCTGAATCTGCCTTCCCATAATTTTCCTGGAAACAAACTTAATCATGGTTAAGCAAAATCTAGCACCATTTTCAGCAGAAAATGACAATATAAATAGCAAAAGGTGCCTCTCTTACATATAATAATTTCTTTTGGTCTTCATTGACAAGTTCAAGTGCTTGCACAACCAACCAAGAGCACTTAAAATCTTCTATATCTGTTCCAATCTGATCGTGCAAAACGTAGCAAAATATCCTTTAGGAAGCTCGGAAATTGATACTATGTACCTTTCTATGGCTGTATATCCAATGAGAAGAACGATTCTGAGGCTTACCTTACCAATTACTTTGGGGCTACCGAAGCAATCAAGATAGTCATCCTACAAAGAAGACTGCAACTCATTTACAATGGCGGAAAGAAACTTTGGGCATATAAATGGGAGATAAAAAAATTTCATGGATCTATATACATGCATAGAGTAATCACCTGTACTTGAAAGTAGGTTCCCATTTCAATGAGAACATCCTTCACGTTAACATGGTCGTCCAGATTCTCACCTGACATGAGCAATGCACATGCAACCTGTGTACCCAGAAAAATAAACAGATTTTTCTCCTGAACATAAATCTAAGAGAATTGACAAATATATGATGGCTACCTGCTATGCAGAAATTCTTTCAAGCAAATATTATTACATAGAGGAGTTCGAATCAACCATAGAGTATGGTTGCACATAAAAGAGGGTTCAACTCACCGGAAGATAGAATGAATAATAGGCAGTTTTGTACTGAACAATACGTCGGTGACTGCAATAAATACAGATAATTTCAAAGATCAGAAAATATCAAAAAGGCAAAATGGTGATTAATGTCAAACAACAGTGGAAAATCATCTTAGACATTAGAACAAGAATAAGAATGTAATGGACCAGATACATGAGCTCAGAATAAATTGTGCCAGAAGTATTTATTTTTTATTTTTAAGCACAATAAGCCGAGAGAAATAATCACAACCATGACATTCCACACGAGACAAAACCTACCTAACGAATGGCCAGGATTGATATAAAAATGATCCCCGTTTATGCAGGAAGAGATTGATTTAGCAGAGGCAGTCTGTACGAAATGCTCGTACACTTAAATCACTATATAGTGGCATAGAAGGTGTTTCTTTTTCTTTCTTTTCTTTTTTTTTTTCCTGATCAGTGTCACAGTAGAAAATTGTGGCATTATGTCTTCTTACCTAATATTCATCATAGATGTGAAAAAAGTACGTTTTCCAATATTTGATCCAAAACTCAATGATAAGGAGCAGTCAAAGCTAGGACTCATGTGCTTATGGACCAGATGTCACAAATGTTTTATGTGAAGGCTCTAAGGTTTGTCCTATTGTAAAATGCTTCTAATTTTCTTACTTACACTGGCAATGTGTACTTGGATAGATCTTTCTCTCCTTCTATAGTGGTAATCAAATCTATCATCTGCCCTGAAGCTGTCTGGAACTCAACCTGTTAGAAAGGACATAAATCATCTACAACTTTCAGTTTGTGATTGATATGAAAACAAATGGACCATACTTTCTGCAAAAGCAAGCACCTCATTAAACAAATCCAGCAGATCTACATAGTAAGGCTTTCCTCTGAAGTGTTTCTTTAGAATTCTGGGAATGTGATTCCGAAGCAGTATCCCATCATTTGCAGCAACCATACCAACCTACAGTGAAAAGTTTAAAGAAAATAAGCTAATAACTTTTCCAGCCAATTAAAAATGCAGTCACATTATTTGCTCTAAAATAACACGGCATAACACCTTCTCTACTCTGAACCAACAAGGTTGACCTCGTCGAGTGTGAGCGCCATCCATAATATCATCAAGGACAAGAAAGTATGCTTGAAGCTGCAAGCATTGTAGACAAAAAAGGTTCAGAAAGGTAAAATAACTGGTAACAAAGTTATTTTGTAACTCAAGAAAAAAGATTATTTTAGCAACAAGTCAACAACTAACAAAAAATTTCATGATTGATGTAGTTATACCCACTCAATGCACCACCCAAGGGCAGAAGTAAGAAATATTTCTTCTTCAGTCAGGTCATCACCTTTCAACAATCTGTAGCTATCGACCACGGAGAGTCCTCGATTCAGTTTCCCTGTGAAAACACAATTCAAAGAGCTGGAAGGTAAGACATCTTCCTCAACGTAGCAGTTTCATATCTCATTTAGTTCCCACTCCTTGAAAGTTAGAAGCTTAGCGACAACAAGATCATGAAACCAACCATAAGTTTTTCTTAAGTATAAAAATGATACAAGGAAAATGGTCTATTTCCCACCTCCAGGAACATTGTAATCCAGCATCTGAAATAAAATGGGCACATAAGCATGATCAGGATAGAGACAAGCATAGAAGTTTCATGAAATGGTAAAAAGGAAGAGACTTTCAGATGAAAATTACTACATATTTCAAGAAGACCGATTAATAAAAAAAAAAAAAAAAACTGTATATTTCAAGAAGCATAAAGATTTTTAAAATGAATATGTGCATGAATCAATGTTTCTAGATACGAAGGTTGGCGGACAAGGCGTTCAATTCCTAAATTGTGAGGCCTAAACCTTAATTACTTCCTAAAAACAGTATATATGAATAATATACATCCTTTGTTCATGTTATTTGAGCTCCTAGATAGTTTATAATCAATTAGCTTGCAAATAACAAGAGATGATGAAGGAAATGAGTCAAATGATTTGGTTTAAAATGTATGAGCACATAATGCAAAATTCAAATTTAAATGTTTTTTTCCCCCAAACATCAGCAAAAGAATTAAAATGTGCACCTATAAGAAACAGCCCAATATGTTTAAGTTAGTTAAAACTTCCACCGTTTACCCTAAAAATTCAAAGACAACCCTTTTCTTCAACAATTCTTATATTTGCAATTCTTCAACAAAATCATGAAAATCAACCAGATTTTCCATATTTTTAGTTCAATCTGTAGCTTTATAATATATATATTCTCATCTTTCTCCTCACAATGACAAAACCATCAGAGCAAGAAAACCCACATTTTCAAAATTACAGAGAACACCATACAAATCTATAAATACATAACAAAAATTTAAAAAATCAGATTTTTGTTTTGTATTGAGTCTTACCTTGTCGATCCATTGACGAGCATCGTCAGTGAAATCAAAAGCAGGATCATGAAGGAGCTCAGATTTTAGGTCAGAATAGACCTTTAAGAAGCTCGATTTCAGATCAGTTGTTGTTGATGATCCGTTTGAAGTCGCCATGCGAGAGAAAGAGCGAGAGAGAAAGGGCGAGGCTGAGCTAGAGCTAGAGCTAGAGCGAGAGAGAAAAAGTTTGTGAGCGTGTGAACGCGCACGTGTGTTAACTATGGTGCGTAAACTATTACCGAATCGCATGGCTTATAATAGCTACTATTACGCTCAGGCCAAAGTGACTATTGAGAGACCGACCTCGTACAGAAAACAAGTTTGGTCGAGGTTTTATTAGTGAGCTTTTAAAGCTGCAAAGAAAATGGAGGAGAAAGGGTGGTGCACTGGTGGTTCTATAATTCAGGTTATGGATCCACCAATAATAATTCAACTGGTGGGCTGCTCCACTGAATTGTCGTTATGGTGCAATTCTTAGCACAAAATGGATAAGGAAAAATTCTAGGCCCCCAAAACTTGGTCTAAAAATCATTCTCATCTCTCAGTTGACGTGGCGGCTGAAAAAAGAAAAACAATAATACATTTTAGACCAACTATTTTATAAAAGTGGTACCCGATGCTTATGTGGTAAAATGGAACCCACCACTTTTCCCTTCTCAAAAGTGTTTTAAAGGAGTTTCCAACCTACATGGCAGTGAGACCAATCATGCCACATAAGCATCGAGCACCACATTTGTAAAATGGTCGGTCCAAACAACACTACTGAAAAAAAAAAAAAGTCAAATCAACGACTTCAATGCAATGGCAACTTAGTTATAGTTGTCGCATCATTTGAAAATATTTTTTGAGACCAAGTTTTAGAATGGTTTATTACTTAAATAAGAATAGAGATGGTAAAATTGTTGTATACTTTTTAAAGCCATGCAAGAATTACATGGCTATTTTATTTTTGTCATGATCAAGGTTGATCATTTTTCTCTATTTTTTTTAGTGAAGTTTATGCCAAAGGATGCGTTCATATCACAACTCAAAAGAAAAAATGAAAAAGAAAAAGAAAAAGAAAAAGAAGAAGAGTATTGCCCCAATAATTTGTAGGCTGCCCATATTTTAGCGGGTTTGATTTTGGAGGGGTATCTATCTAATCCATGGATCTCCCCCTATCCAAAACTGGATTGCCTCTAACACGAGTCAATATTAAACATGTCATCTCTGATTTTCTGTGTGTGTTTCGATCAACGGTTGGCTTGGCACTGATACCTTTCGTTATTTCTCTCTCTACGCCTCTCTCTCTCTCTCTCTCTCTCCACGGCAACAAGGAACCACCGTTCACTGCAACTCCACCACCAGCCAAAGAAGGTAAGCAGAGCTCTCTCTCTCTCTCTCTCTCTCTCTCTCTCTCTCTCTCTATTAGATTTTGGGTTTCTACGAGTTCGATTTGGGTTTTTTCTATTTTTTAATATGTGTAGTATTTTCTTTAGAAATTAGGGCACGTTTGTTAGATTTAGATTTGGGGTTTCTTCGATATCTGTTGAATCCCATAAGGTAACCTCTAGGAATTTCTCTCCTTTTTGTGGTTCTCTGCAAAACATACTGATTTTTTTGGTTTAAAACTAAAGTCCCTTCGAAAACCGAGATCAATTGTTTTGGAATACTGAAGATTATGGGTTGAGGAAGAACAATTATATTTTCATAGAATAGTTGAATATATTACAGGAGTCTGAATTCCAGTTAAATGTTTCGAACGGGGGTTCTTTATATTACGGTTTATGAGAATTTTATTGTTCTCTAGTAAGGGTTTTAGGGTTCGGGTGGAATGAGCTCTATTTATCAATTTCTGTTAGAAATTCATTGAAGGGTTTCTTTTTGTTCCTATTTAAGGAATCATGTAATCTTGTTACAGACTTACAGTGGTTGACTGCATGACTTTTTATTCATGTACACTCGTTGACTCATTGAGTGCTTTCTGTTTACTTGGTTTAATGTTTTTTTTCTGCATGTTTGTAGTTAAGACTTGAGAAAGCATGACTACGGCAGCTAGACCCACATGGGCACCAGCGAAAGGTGGACAGGAACAAGGTGGCACTCGAACTTTTGGCCCCTCCCAGAAATACTCTTCGAGGGATATTGCATCTCATACTACTCTTAAGCCCAGGTAGTCTTTTATTTAGATTTCATATTCTATTGTATGGTAACATGCTTCGCGGCGCTTTGGTTTTTTGAAACTACTACTCTGAAACTTGGGTAGTCTTTTATTTAGTTTTAGTATTCTTTTGTATGGTTGCATACTTCACTTCCCTCTTAGCCCATGCAATCTCGATGTTTTTAGTTTTAAAAGAATCATTTTTTGCTATGGACCTATCTATATATTGATTTTTGGAAAGCTTAATTGTCACTCTATTTTTTTGTCGATCATTTTGCCTATTAGTCTATTTGAATTTCACTTTTGACATACTTGTGTGTGTTTAACAAAATCTAACATTAAATAAATATTTGCTCCCATTTTTACGAAAAAATTATTGTGTGAATCATAAACCTCTCATTCACATATTAGACTTCGTAAGCATAACATGCAATTGTTGACACTTGACACACATGACACCATATATAAGCATGCATATTCTGGTGCATGATTCCATATCCTTGTTAACAATTGGTGTCTGTACCATTGATTTGCAGGAGAGAAGGACAAGATACACAGGAGGAATTAGAAAAGAGGAATCTACGGGAGGAGCTGGAAGAACGCGAACGTAGGCATTTTTCTTCAAAGGATAAGGCTTATCTTGGTAAGGGAGAAATTTAGCCATTCTCGTTTTGTGCTTTGTTACTTATATCTGATTGTTATCTAGATTGCCACTGATTTTTTTTATATTGCTGCTGTTTTCCTCCATATTCTGCTCTATGTTTGTATTTACTTTTAATTCTGATGTTAGCTGTATTTGGTGACAGATGACAGAGATCGAAGAAAGGGCTCAGGCCACCTTCTTTTGGAAGGTGAACAATACTACACTATATTCACTATCATTCATATACAGTATATCTGCTCCTGCTATTTTCACTCGGAAATTTAACTTAGTGAACACTATATCAAATTGTAGGGATGAAGAGAGATGCTGAAGATCGCATTGTTCCGCGTAATATAGATGCAGATGATTCTGATGTGGATGTTAAAAGTGATGAAAGGTATCTTTTTACATGTTCATAGCCACCTCAGTATGGGTGAACCAATAAATGTTTAGAAAGACATGCTCTGATATAACACCTATATCAAAGATTTCTTATTTAATGAAGGACCTCATCACCAATATAGAAATTCATTCAAAAGCCCTTTGTACTTTTTGTTCTTCTTTTGTACCTGTGACTACTATTGATACATATTTAGGAGTTTTACTCTATTTAGGATAGCCATACACATATATATGTGTGTGTGTGTGTCCATACTCATGTTGGAGTTGCATTTTGTGTATCCTAGAAATTTACTATCACTCTTACAGTTTGTTACTGCTTTCTTGGTCTTCCCATCGTTGGCAAAATTCAGATTTAAATTGCGTGTTAAGTTTTTGATGAGTGAGCGATGTATTTCATTAGTGTCCCTAGCTAGTATAGGAGTCCTTTTATATGTAGGCTGTGCTTGGTATCCGGTGCATTTTTGCAAAAATTCGCAGCCAAATATTTAGTGCACTTTGCTTTGGTTTGGTTGTATAAGTAATCATTACGCCAATTTATAGTGGGGGGGACCCCACATTTTTTGGGTGAAATAGGGTGTGAATATTTGTAGTTATAAAAATGGCTGCACTTATTCGCACCCTATTTCACCAAATTCATGTGGGAGACCACTACAGTTTTGTGTAATGATTGCACTTCAATAACCACAGCCAAAGCAAATGCAATAGAATTTTGACTGAATTTTCGCGGATACCGCCCACAGCTGTAGAGTTTATTTTTAACTTTTTATAGATCTGTTGGACACTTCAACTTTTAAATAAAATGCTGCATACGTGTCAGATTGTAGGGTGTCTTATTCTATCTAGGTAACATATAAGCTTCAAATTTTTCCTTTTTTTTTTTTCTTTTTTAACTCTTAACGTGTTTGTTTACATGAATTATTTTATTGTGGGGTATGAGTGATTAATGTTTTGTGGTAGTGATGATGATGACGACGATGATGAGGATGACACTGAAGCCCTCATGGCTGAGCTTGAAAGGATAAAGAAAGAAAGAAATGAGGAGAAGCTTCGGAAGGTATGATTTTCTAACCCTTCAGCCAGATTTCCAAATTTCCAAGTCCACCTGCAACTTTTTTAAGTTCTTTGACAAATATTTTTCCCAATCATGCCCAAGCATCATAAGTAGGTGCTCTGTAATGCTCACAAATTATTCTCATAAACTAACAAAAATTTGTTATGCTGGCACCAGGAGCGACTAGAGCAGGAAGAAGAATTAAAAGTAAAAGAAGCAGAACTTATCCGAGGCAACCCTCTGCTCAACAACGCGACATCCTTTACTGTTAAAAGAAGGTTTGTCATTTGAAAATCCTTCCCTCTCTGGCTAATAAATTTACTTTTTTTGACTTGTTATTTATTGAAAGCTGATTCCACTCTAACTCTACAGTTTACTTTTTTCTTATATATGGGACCAGGTGGGATGACGATGTGGTTTTTAAGAACCAGACTCGTGGTGAAGCGAAGACACCCAAGCGTTTCATAAATGACACCATCAGAAATGACTTTCATCGAAAATTCTTGCAGAAGTATATGAAGTAAGTCCAGGGTAAAGTAAGTTAGAATGGAATTGAAGCACAAACCCCTAGTAACATCTGTATGGAGTTTGGGCAGAGATGAAAGTGGAAACCCTTTGTAGTTGGCCCGCCTGCCAAGCTGAACATTGGGCAGGTTTATGCTGTGTATGGAATGAATGTACAAACTGAATTTCCCCTTGCTTTTAATGGACGATGTTTCTTTTTGGTTTGGATTGGCATCATCCCCGTTCTTGATAAATTTCAGTAGCAAATTGCTTGTAGTTTACAGGGAAACAAAAAGAAAAATAGAATCTATTTCTGTGGAGTGTGGATAGATGTTGTGCCTAAGTAAATGTGCAGCTTAACCATCAGAGGGATGGCCTAATGGTGTAACACTTACCTCACATTCTCAAAACGTGGAGGTTGAGTGTTCGAATCCCCTTGGTGGCCAGCTACGTGGGGTTAATTCCCCCCATCTACCTTGTAACTGCTAACTGGAGGAAGGCACTACCCCGGGAAATAGTCAGGTGGAGGTCTAGACATCTCGGTCATCAAAAAATCAAAGTAAATGTGCAGCTTCTGTTGCTGCTAGGCGTGGGAAATGGGAATTGAAATGTTTATCTATTTCTTCAGCGCAGATGAATTATGTGCACCCACCTTAAAAGAGCCTGCACAATACCGAATATCATTCGGCTGTTGTCCTAAGTAACCAGAGCGGGAACGAAAGTGAGAGCGGGAGCGTCGGAACGGGTGATTAAAAAATGTTCGTAGTTCTAAAATACTTTCGGAGCGTCGGAGCGTAGTTCAGAACGGGAGCGCGAGGTTCCGGAGCGGGAGCGTCACCCCTATATCAAGGTTTCGGTTATATTACTGTTGTAAAAGGATGGTGGGGCTGACGTGCAACACCCGACCGCTGAATGATGGATTTGTTATGCACCCACCTTTAAAGTGGGTGCATAGAATAGCACTCGGCACGATCAAAGAACGTCAAGTCATTATGTAGGGACATCACGTCATTATGTAGGCCCCTTTATCTGAAGCTAACATTACTATAGGCCATGGCTACTAGAAGCAAATTGGTAGTACTGCAACTTATAAACATGGTAACGTGTTGATGTGGAATTGATTGTGTTGTAGTTTTAACTGCTAAAATCTCATTCAAACATTTTGCAAAACAACAATGTCCTGTTATCACTTGAATCAAAACTAATTCTTACATGTACAACTACCAGGAAACCAAAATTATACACATGATCACGTTGTAAGTGTACAACATATAGCAAGAAGTAATACATCCTTGAATGCAGAAGGCCACCCACCTCATAAAACCCATAAGCAGAGTCAGTAGTGTACCCAGAAATATTGCTGCGGCTTAATTCTGCGGTGATATAATCTAGCAGCAAAAACAGGATCAAATAAAGCCATAAGGGTATGAGACTGATAAAAAAAGAAGAAGAAGGGTATAAGGCTTCAACTGTGCCCAGTGAAAATCCTTTTTGAGGAACCCAGGGGCATCTCATGCAGATGGTTTTTGTGTAGGCGTAAAGGATGCAGCCCTAAGCTGGAGGCTATTCAAACTCAGCTCCATGCCTCTTTGAACCATGTCTTGCAGTAACCTGTTAGCTGTTTCAGCAGCACCTTTGTCTGCTCCATCTACTTGGAGAGCGATATCAGAAATAATGCTCTCCAAAACTGATGACACCGGCAACCTCTTCTGTGGAGAATCTCTGAGCAAGTCCAGGAGCGTCCGTGCTCTTTCCTGAGCTTTTGTGGTTCCCTCGACTGTTAGTCTCAAGAGGCCCGGGATTGCACCTTCTTTCAGGATAAGTTCTCTGTATTTACTTCGGCAACTCCAGCACAAAGAAAGCAGAGCTCCAACTGCGTGTTCTGTGCTGATCAAAGAGCCATCTTCGACGGTCTCTACCAAAGTCAGAATTCCGAAGTTAGAGTTTGAAATTGCTGTTCTACCTTCTTCAAAACCTGATAGCATTTCAACTAAAGCACTTGTTTTCTCAGCAAATTTGGAGTATTTCTTGCATTCTTTGAGGAGGGTCAGGAGAGGAGGAACTGCTTCTGCAGCAAGAATAGGTGCGAGATGTTTTGTGCAGGTAGAGAGATTGTACAGAGCTGTAACGGCATCAACTTTGCCTTGGACACTACTGGCGCTGAGGATCTGAACCAGAAGTGGTACAGATCCGGACGCTGCAATCGTTGGCTTATTAGAAGAAGAAGCTGATAGTGTTAAAATTGCTGCTGTGGCTAAATCTCTCAGACGACCATTTTGAAATTTGAGGAGCTCTACAAGAGGGGGGACGGCACCAGATGTCACTATTGTGACCTTGTTACTGAGAAAAACAAAAAAGAAGAATTGAATCAGATAACGGTATGAAATATTGCGCAAACTAAGGCAAATACATGAACAAATTAGTGAGACAGAAGAAAAGAATAGGAACAGGAGATACCTAGGTAAACATCCTGCAACTAAATTATAGCACACATACACGTAAATGACCAATGCATTGTACATAAGTTTATGTAAATTGTGAATCCAGACCCTCTCTCTATGTGAGCCACCTGCATGTTTTGGTGGTCTGCGCCTATTGTCAAGCTGATATTCCTCTAGCTCGAAAAGCATGACTTTTTGCTAAATAAAAGAAGGAACCTTCTCTATTTTGAAGCATTTTTCAATTTTCTTGTATTGATATGCAAGGTTTTCAAAGACAGCTATAGCATTTGAGTAGCAAAAGAAAACAACCATTAAAAGTAATTGTCTTGTCCATATGAAGTACTTTAATATTGGTTTAAAACAAGTGCCTGCGCTATATTCAAGAACTTTACTCTTAGATTCATCAGAAACTTAATCACTACAGAGAAGGGTAAAACAGAGTGATGTAGAGGAAAGTATATCTATGAGAAATAGTAAAACAATTTCTATGGGAACACAATGACAAGATATAGCTAGAAAAAGTTCAGAGAAAACTGGATTTTCATGACTGGTAGCTCAAATTATTACCTAAAGGACACCAATAAGAAAATTGTAAGCAAGCAAAATAATAATTGAAAAAAAAAAAAATCTTAATCCAAATAATAGAATGAAATGATCTCAGTATCTACTAGTACATAACAAACTATTTGGAAAAAAAAAAGAAAAAGAAAAAAAGAAATTACCCATTTACTAATGATTAGTGAAGACATAAAAAAAGAAGTCTTAATTCAACAAAGAGCCAGGATATTCATTTTTGGATCGGTAGAGCCAGAATATTCATACAAGCTAATTCATACAATATCTTTAAAAGATTTTTGTGGGGTCCACATGGAGACGATCCAAAGGTACGAATGTCTGATTATTAGAAGATATTGCATGAATAAGCTTGTATGAATATCCTGCCTCTTCAACAGAAACCTATTAAAGCCCCAGGTTAAGACACATTAATGTCTAGATATTGCCATCATCAAAGAAAAAAAAATCTAAGAACTCCTAATACAGAAGATTCAACCAAAGTGAAAGAGAACCCAAATCTCAACGTCTGGATCTGAGATTCTGAGTTCGTTGTATATTAGGATTGAGTACCAAAAAAAAGTGGGCTAAACGAGCCAATGCAAAATTGTAAATCGGAGGCAACAATCGTAAATCGCAGTGAAATACGGAGTTCCCCTTATAGCATTACTATGCCTGTAGCTAGGACTTAATGGAGGATTAATCCCCAAATTAAGACCTGTTTGAGTCACCATTTTTGAAAGCCAAAACAGCTAACATTCTTAATTATGAGACACTTTTGGCTTGCTTTTCTTTTTTCCTTTTTAGTAAAAATCGAATCCAACGGATATCATAATCTAATTTACATAAGTAGATTGAGAGAGTAAAATGAAGTAACTAGCATACAAAACCCTAATTTCACAAATAATTTACGTAAGTGGATTGAGAGAGATTAAACCGTTCGTTGCGGACGGCGAGATTGAGAAGAGCGAGTAAGGAGGACTCAACGGCGTCGAGATTGGAGGAAGAAAGCATGGAGATGAGGGGCTGTATGACGCCTGAAACAGCACAGTTTGAACGAGTCTTTACAGAGGATTTGGCGATGAGCTTCCTGATGTCCCTAGCAGCCTGGATTTGAACTTCAATTTCATCATCGCCATTGATGATTAGCTTCAATGCTAGTTCCTGAATTAGGGTTTGCTTTCTCGAGTTCCACGTCTCTTCTTCCCGATTTGTGTTCTGTCCCATTCCAACGAACACTCACTTCGCTCTCACTTCACTGTTTCGTTATTTTTAGCAGCAGCAGCAGCAGCAGCAGCAGAGCAGACAGAAAAGAGAAGTACGTTTTTTTTTATGTCTGCGACGAAACAAAAACCGCTGAATGCACGTGTAAGGAGTTGTGGCTTGTGGGTCCCACCAAATCTTATTCGATTACACTAGTTAAGCCGTGCGATTTTCAGACAATTTCTTTCTTTTCGCTGATCGAATCCGGTGCAGATAATTTAGGCTAGAATCGGTTCTGGGAGAACCAATAAGTAGAACCGGAGTAGAAACTGGCGCTAGGGATAAAGATGAAATGTCATAAATAACCCCGATTAACCCGAATACCCGATCAATGACCAAGAGCCCTTCCAACTATTGTTTTAGATGTCAACCAGATAAATGCTTGGATTGTTAGTTTCAGTCCAATAATACTTGACCCATTGTTTTACAAAAGTGGTGCCAAAAGCTTATGTGGCAGGGTGGGATTCACCACTTTTCCTCTTCCAAAAGTATTTTGAAAGGGTTTCCAACTTACATGACGACCGACCATGCCATATAAACATCAAGCACAGCTTTTGTAACTTGGTAGGCCGAAACAGCACTACTTGTTTCAGTCAACCTTGAACTGATAAGCAACCGATCGAGACGAGAACAAACCAGAGCTGTCTGCATCAAGTGTGTCGACTGAAAGAAGAGGGCAAACAACTTTGCTGGAACTTCATTTCCAATATTACAACATTTTTGGAGCTTAGAGAAGAATGATGAAGAGACAATACCTTGGTCATTCACTGCTTGTTCGCGATCCGACTGTGCAAGTACTTGTCCTGCACCAGGACAAAGAAAACTCTGCGGCCAAACACTCAAATTATCCAAAATATTCTGAATCTGGATCTTCAATCAGATGCTTAATAAATGTTCATGTATTCTGAAAAACCACGAAGAACAACAAATTTTCTTTCTTACTTCGAGGTATCTATGAAAATCGGTTCAGTCAGTCCTAGTCGTAATTGAATGTTTATCACTCGCTTCAAGTGTGCTGTTTTGTGGATTAAAAGAGTTCAGTTCAAACCGCAAACCCAAACCTCTCCATTCAAAATGATAGAAGTGTTATACACTGTTGTGTCCGAATTAATGAATAGCAATAGAACGATACAAGTGGAGATACAACAGAAAATAAAAGCCCCATAACAGAATTAGTAAATGTCATCAGAACCTCTTCTTTCTCTACATCAATCTATTCTCTCTTCGGTATCAAAAAGTTCTGATAGTCAATCTCGAGAGGAATCTGAGCCACAAAACTGCCATGTCCACGAAGCCTGTCACTGTATTAGAAAGTAACCTGACAATGAAAAATGTACAAGAGAACTTCTACCGGCTTTTCTACGTTTCAAAATGTGTATACTTTTTGGAGGGAGTTCTTTAATGTCTGTGGGAATGTCTCCTGCTGGAGCTAAAATGAGCTTCTCCCTTCTCTTTGTTTCTTCTCTCTATGATTCTAAGAGCGGACGATATGATTCCAACTACAGCCATGGCGTAAAATGCTCTGTAAGGAGCTAAGGCAAGGGCAGAAAGATAACAATAATATCCAGCAAGCAGATAGATGAAGCTGAAGCCAACTTCCCTGCCCTGGAAACCAGGAAACGGAAATGAGAGGGAATCGAATCCGGGTTTTGAACTGCAGAGACCGTGGAAGATGACAAATATACAAAGACCCGAGTCCCAAAACCATGGTAGACTCTGTCCAAGTCCAATTCTCTGCAAGAAAAATGCTATTTCAGAAGGCACCTTGGTAATGTGAAAATATGGCAGTGTCCTGTTAGCAATGCGGCATCCGGGAAACATACATTACAAGAAAAGTTTTTGAGTATTATTCGGGTTGGTTTTAAAAGTTGGGGAAAAAATCAGCAATGATTAAAATAACAATAATAATAGTGATGTAATGTATAATAATATAAAAAATTAATTTTTTTTGTATTCTTAAATAAATAATACAGATATAATTCGTGCATAATATAGATAAAGACCCAGTTTAGTTTGAAGACGAAAATCAAGAAAAAACAATATAGACTTCAAACAACAAAAATAGACAAAACCCTAGATGTTGCCATCAAGCAAAAATTAAAGACCCAGTTAAAGTGATATTGACTCTTCCAGGTAGGCTTTGTTGAAGTGGATACCGAGCTGAGTCAGTAACTCAAGAATTTAAAATTTGAAGTTTTCATGTACAACAAACAACATGTAGAGTTTGTGTCAGTATCTCTGTGTTTGTGTGTAAGGCCCTGTTTGTTAACCTTTAATTTAAGCCCCTGTGTGTAACTAATTAGAGAACAAAAGAATCCCCATGATCAATTTTAGGCCATAATCAATTAATTTAAAGACGGGGCTTAAATGTCTAACAATTCACAGTTTGGATTTAGTTACCTAGTCTCAACTTTCAATGACTTGGCTGAGTAGTATGGGACTAAGCAAGTTGATTTGGTTTCATGATTTCATTGCACTATATATAGCAAAAATATCAAAGAAAACGAAAAAAATCTTTCACCACCATAATGCTCACATTTTAGACAAGAAGGACGCATACCTGTAACCAAGCCACAAGTGATGGAACAAACATGAGGGTCGCAAGAAGGTGCAACATTAGCATACCATGCCGGTAGTTGAAAATCTCTAATTGGGTGTCTCCATAGCTTCTTGTTGGGCTATTGAGAGGGCTCTCCTCCACTGGGAGAAGTGGATCGAATCCACCGTCAGATTTAAATTTGGACTTCTTGGACCTATCATTGCCCTTGGTTTTAGAATCAAACAACTCCTTTTTTTGCGCGTGGCTGCGAAAGGAAGCCGCCAAAAAACTGTTACAAAAACGGGGTTAACTCTTAGGATCCCAACGATCAGAAGTGCAATTATTTACATTTCAAACAATCATGAAACTTGCAACATTCAAAATCAGAAGTCTTGGAGAAAAATTTACTTATACCAATTGGAGATAAGAAAAGGAGCCCAGAACTAAATAACACTCAAAACAGAAAAATAGACCTCCAACGCATTCAGGAGTATTCGTTCAGTGGAGATGAGGTAGCAGCCCCAGTCTGATAGGCTAATATAACTATCATAAAGACTAAATTACAACCTTAACAATTAGGAAAAAGTGGTGAAAAAATCCGAAGAGACTTAGAAAACTGAAAATTGTAACATATGTCCCACTTTGAATATCTATACCCATATAGATATCACTCCTCAATTTTTTGTTTTCCTATATGTACTATTATTGTCAGTTCACGAGCATCTAACAATACCAAAAGAAGCAACTAAGCAAACAAACAGAAAAACCCATATTTTCTACCCTAAATGCTTCAAAGGACCCAAAATATAATAAGGTCAATATGACAGTGACACATCACTATGGTGGTTAAATGGCAATAGTTTGTAGGAGAACAGGAAACATGCAACAAGGAAGAAAATTGCAGAGGTGTTAGTCTTTTGCACACACGAACTCTTTCCTCTCGAGCTTATGATCACTAGTTGGCCTCTCTGTAGGTACAGCCAGCCAGAAAGCTGAGCCCGCAGGAACCAGGCTTTTGCCAATAAGTTGAGCCAGAACCATTGGATTCGTGAGATGCCTGCCTTGGACCTGGTGATGGATCAAGGCAAAGGATAGCTCTTTATAGCTGCTGTTAGCTCGGAGCAGATGAGAGAGAAATGGAAGAGGGTTCCAGCCTCCTTCCTGTCCCTTGCCCCTTGGTGTAAATCGGCTTGGATTCTTCTGCTTAAAGGCATCTATCATTCTATTCTGGAGTTGTATTTCAAGGATTCCCTTTCTCATGAGCGATACACCTGGTTATACATAACACAAAGCCTTGTTCAAAGTGTCCGCAAAAGCTGGCTTGCTAGCTATTGCATTGTCCTGAGCCAAAAACTCTTGTTTTTTCCGACCCCTCAGATCTCGATCCACAACTAAATCCGAAAACAATATTTCAGATACACTGATAGTCCGAAGATAGCTCAGATATCCTAGCTTGAGAGAGAATAAGAGCATTGAAAGTCATGATTAACACCATGTCTTGGAAGAGGCAGTTACATCAAAGACACCATATTTGAATGATACACCAAATGTACTGGAACGTGGAAGAAGTGACTAGTTGAACATGCTGCCGTCTTTAGTAGGTAGGAACGACAAAAACCAAACTCAAATAAGATATCCCTAAGATTCCAAGCTTTCCAACATTAATCTTTATACTTTTCTTCCATACATCCACCTTTTTTGACTGTTTTGCTAATGAATGAACGGTTAAGATAATAGCCAGTCAATCATACATTTAGTGGGTTATTTCAGTAGCCAGCAATTTAAAGGTTGAGATTGAATCATAACCAAACCAAAAACGGTATAACATATAGGGTAGAAATGGCGCGTCCAAAAAGCAAGCTGTTTGGTTATCAATCAGATGATGCATGATATTGCAAAAAGCTGTCGAACATGACAGTTATAATTACATGTGGAAGAAAATGGTATATGCAGAAACCCAAATACGCACCTGCAGAGAGCTGTATGACAGTATAGAGCATGAGATAGAAGCAGTATGAAAAGACCAAGAGCTGGATGAACGAAGGAAACAAGAATAATCGCAACCACTGCAGTAACAAGAGTTGGATTGCCTCTGAGAATCCTTACTGCCTGTTTCATGAATGGATCAATTACACTTAGGCAAATATGGAAAATGTAGGAAAACAGAGAATAGTCAAATTGAACTGATCGAATTTTCAACTTCAAGATGGACAAACTACACATGTTCAGAGCAGATTCTGCTTCAGCACTAATCCATCAAAATGATAACTTTGATGTGTTGGTATCTCAGATTGAAGTTTACCTTAAATGAAAAAAAACTATAGATAATATTAAGGAACCGCCGGAAAACTATGAAGCGGAGGTTTTCTTCCCACACTCGCCATCTGCAAAATATCACAACCTGTCCTTCAGCTGAGGAAAAATTATCACAATAGATTTTTGATATCTTGCAAGAATATTTAATTCTACAAATCATCAGAAAGTCATAATCCATGGAGTATTTTGATCATTTATTTGAATATGAATCTTTGGCATCTAATCTTCAACAACACAATAAAACTCCAGCTCCTAAAACATGATAGAAATACAACTAACCTTATTTTGAGGAACGTGTGTACCATGGCAGCAAAGTAGAAGACCAATTGAGAAATCAAAATGAGAATAATAACGGACCCATTTGCAAATGCATAGCAAATCAAGGAGACAGTGAAGAAGCTGAAAAATGGTGGAAGTGGCTGTGATATTAGCAAGGAAAGAATCAAGGAAATCACAATTGGTACCACCGTTACGAGCAGAAACGATAGTGGCATTCTAAAATTGGACTCCACAGCAGCCAGCATGGAGGGTAGAGGCAGATCAAGCTCCCATGCACGGGCTTGCCGCATCAGTGCGAAAAAGATCACAGCTACAGAGAAACCTACTATCTGCAAGAAAGAATACGGCATACCCACAAAATGAAAATGTAAACACAACTTGATTGGTCAAAAAGCTACAAGCATCAAGACATCCAAAAAAACTAAGTGAACAATGAATACATAAATATCAAGGAGATATGTTAAATGCAAGAACCCAGTCCAGACCAAATCCAGAAACAACTTTGCAGTCGAAACATTAAACGATGCTAATCAGCTGGCTAATGTAAAATTATCACCTGTGAGCAGTACAAAAGCAAAAATCTGCCTGCAGCTGCAGTGATAGAGACAGCAGCACTGATTTTATACGAACAATGCGGATCTACCTGCAGAAGGGTGCAAATCAAAGCATATCACAAATCAAAATACAGAGAAAGAAAGAAAATTCAACTCTGATAGAGTCCCCATTCATCTCATGAAACTGCTATATTGTAAAGAACGTGTGCAAGTGGAAGTGACTTCATACCATCAACAAAACAGTGGTCTTCTCAGACCCTTGAGTTGAACCCCAAAAAGCTGGTGAAGAATCCACCAAAATCGTCTCAGAAAATAGATTTGGAATTATTTGAAGACCTGATATTGGATCCCAAGCCACAGCTAAAGGTGGAAAACAGCGAAGTTTGCAAAGCCCTGCACGGAGATAACAAAGAGTAATCACTCGCATAAAGAACACGGAAATTTGAGGAAGCCTTCAAAAACAAGATATGAGAGTACATATTTAAACCTAAGGCGGATGAAAAAACTCCCTCTTCTTGATGAATATTTACTCATGAATATTGAAGACAATTAACAAAATATTAATATTACTCAGTCAAGATAAAGAAAGATAATAGGGGATCAGAATCTTTTGTGAAGATAGAATATCATCACAGTCTTAAATGATTGAGAATTTAACAGGTATAGCCTAAGAACTATCACATTTGAATTAAAATAAAAGGCAGTCCTCTGAAGCATAAAAATTGGCAAAAATCGCTCAATTATTAGTTAGCTAGGTTGAAGAAAGTTTTTAACACTATTGGAAAGCATACTGGGGTTTTGGTTGGAAAGAGCATCTATTTTGTGATGGACATTTAGCAGGTGAAATACAAATATATTAGAAACAGACGAAAAAAATTGTTGGTGAAGTTAAAGAGAAAGGTAACTGGGTTGTCTAATTGGATGTTGTCTCCCAGCTGTTCATGGTCTACATTGACAAAACCCTAGAGGCGAGCAAAGTCTTCTATGGCATAATCAGGGAAAAAATAACAAATCCACAAAGTTAAGAAGTTGTGCTTAACAGAAATACCAGAATCACATGATCTTTGATTTAATTAAAAAAAAAAAAAAAGAAGATGACATGAGCAGCTGCTATAATGTAACCCAAGTATTAATACAGACAATACAGTCAGCTAAAATGCTTGCAAAAAAAAAAAATATAACTATTTTAAGAATGAGCAGATTTCACTAGATACTTAGATACTTAGGTGTTGCATGTCAATACAGAATTCACAACGTGATAAATTATTTTAAGAAATCCAACAAAATATTTATTTTAACGTAGAGCCGAAAATCACAAAGTACATAAGCAAAAAAATCGAAACTGGTAAGAACCCTTACTGCTATGTTCCACATCTCCTGCTTCTTCAACTGGAAGCGCAGAATTTTTTATTCCACAGCCTCTTGTTTTTAAAGACAAAGTAACAGGCAAAAGGCCTAAGCTTATAGAGAACGATAGATTGAAAGCAAGAGGATGGTCCTCCTCCAACAACATCTCCTGCATGACATCCAAAAACATCCTCAGGTAAAAATATAATCATATTTTTTAAATTTATTTTTCTAAACTGAAAAGTTGAATAGTATTGATGCTTATGACATGTCTACAAAAATATGGAAAAGCATTCCCAAATCCCAATAACAAGGAGAAAATATGTAGTTCTGAAATACTTATCATGGGGCATTATCTATATTGCCACCATGATCAACGGACTCTAGACTAGTTACACACTCTTTGACACCATGTAACCATGAAACTCATTCTAATGCTTGTAAATTCTATCAAAAGGTTCCTAATACAAGTGCAAAAGCAAAATAAAATTACAACTAAAATTGTAAAATTTTAGTTGACCCAAAAGGACCAATAAACCAAGAAGAGAAAAAAACATAATTATGAATAATTGAAAACTTACCTGCTCAGTGTAACTAGAAAGTAGGAGAGACCCAGGAGAGAACTCCTTCTTTCCTTCCTCTGGATTAAAGAACTGGCCAACTGCCATGGATGCTGCTGGTGGAGGCCTACCTGACACAGTCTGAGGTAAAAAAAAAAAAAGGATGAGTCACATTATCAAATGCTCAATTAAGACAAAACTGGAAATGCATTTGCAAACTGCAAAAGGGTAAACATAATTAATTGCTATATCCATTACCACCTAAAAAAGCTAAATCATCATAAGGAAAAAATTATAAGTAATTAATTCATGCAGAACAGAAAAAGAAAACAATACCGGACGAGGTGCAACTGAAATCGTCAGGAACCGGAAACCTTGCATGTCCTCAGGACCCAACCGAAATATAGCAGATGGAGGTGCTTGTTCAGTTTGGCTGCCTGGTTCAATCTGTTAAGTCAACAGCACAAATGCATGATAGCATAAGTCAATATACCAACTTATAGTCAAGATTGGAAACTACAAAATTATATTAAACATCTTATTCCTAAGCAGTGTTTATTGGTAAATAAATAAATAAATAAAGCAGGGTTCGAGTTTGTTCACTAACTATTAATGGATTTTACATAATTATGCACTATTTGAACTGAGAAACTAAGTATCATAAACCAGCATTTAGATGATTTTTTTTCAGAAACTTTCATATTGAGAAAAATCTTAGTTTTACCGGCAAGAAAAATAATAGAACATCAGAAGTTCATTTCTTAGTACCTGTGTTGGTGCTGGTCCTGCTGGAATCTGCACCATCTTTGAAGTAACCTCGAGAATTCTTTTACTTGAAGGTACTTCTGATGTTATTTTGCCTTTTTCAGGCCAAAGATGAAGTCTAACCCCAGAACATGGAGCGAGGTTTGTAACAAATATAAAGTGGCTTTTCCCATTTACACCCTAAGCATGAAAATCAAACTGTCAACTACTCAATCTTGGCTAGGAAATGCAACAACAAGCACTACTAGTAAAAAGATCAGAGTTAGATTATAGGAACAAATGATATGGTTCCTGATCTAGTTAGGTTTTGAACTTCAGAAGCTCTTTGAAGACTTAACCATGGACAGAAGCACCGCATTTATCAACAAGCAGGGCCTTAAGCATCTAAGGATAAGATGGATATGTACACATATATGTAAGACAAACTTGACCAAGCTAACCAGTTTCTCGATGTCTAACCACCGACGCCTCCCATCCATTGCTAAAACAGCGAAAGTTGTTGTCTGAATGTAAAGGTCCTTCTCAAGGCTATCATCACTCCAATGGACTGATTGTGGGCAAGGGGAGAAAGTCTCTCTAGATCCTGCAAACATGATAAAGAGGCTTTAGAAGTTTGAACTTAACATCACTATTCCATAAATTGAAAACGCCAGCGACAGAATTTAAATATAAGTAAATTAATAATAAATAAGGTGAAATTCTAGCAACATCTAACAAAAATTTTAGAAACAATATATGATTATAAAACCCGTTATGTCTACTATTGTAGCAGAAATCAGAGTTTATCATGCCATAGACCACATTCTACAAGTTTAAACATATATATTCGACATTTATAAAAATGAATAATCATATATGTACAATTGTAGATGATAAAGAATAAAAAAATTGTCGTTGAAAGTTGAAAACTTTACAAAGTCAGTAGCACCTTATCTGAACTGCAGATACAGGATTAGTCTCAAGTCGCAACTCAATATAAACAACACAGCTTGGAGACGTAAGTGCGCATTTGCCATCAAACATGGATATGGGTGTTTGATAGTCAAGTTAATGAAACATATTCATGTTATTCTTAAAATAAAATATCATGGATGACCGATGGGGAAAAAAATTCTTCATGTGGCTTGCAGCCACTTTTACTTGGAAAAATGACAGTCAAGGTGGAAGCTGATACCTTACATGGACTGCTACACTCACAAAAAAAAAAAAAAAAAAGGAATAGTAGATGATTAGACAATACCAGCAGCATTATTTTTATCCTCAATAGGAATTTCTGTGGAAATTTTAGATGGCTGCACAGGCCTCATCCAGTTAAAACTCTGCGGTATCCCACTACGAAACATTTTGGTGAACACGGTGAGTCTTTTTTCTGTGCTACGAAAGGGTTGACCAGTTTCCGAATCAATCAGACTTAGAAGAGTGTGTGACACCTGCAATAAGAATAAGTAATTCATGAGGGTCCGTAGGAAAACACGTGTATTCTAAGAAGAAAATTATACTCACTTGTACAACAAGTTGATTACACCATAGAATAGCCTGGTGTTCCATTGAAAGCCACACATTCCTCATGCCCATGCTACCTATCATAAAACCATGGGTGGAAGGCACGATTCCATCAAGAGATTCCAACAATGGCCGAACCTGGGAAATGAGAAAGCCAGAGGAGTAAAGATTTGCACATAAAAATTGCAAATAGCAGGGTAAGGTCTAAAAAAAAGTATATCTAACAAGCATATAAATGTTGTTTACAATTTAAAAAAAAAAAAAAAAAAGAAAGAAAAAAAACAGAAGAAGAAGAAAAAGGGCAATAATATGACATTGAAAATCAAACCCCTATGAACTCCAAATAAAAAAGAGAAGTCCCAAAAAATGCATCATGGCTCATGTCAAGCTTCCACATTGCAAGAAGAAATAATTTAACAGGAGTAATGCTCTGCAAGTATGCATGATGAAAATCCATACTTCATAGCAAGGAAAGTAAAATATGTCTGCAATGCTGTTAGACACTGTTATAATTGTCAAACCAATTACTAATTTGTATCAATTATCATACGAAGTTACAAACTACAGTCCTACATTTCCGCAAAATTAATAACAGAGATCCACAAATCACAAAATTAGTACTAATTAATGATCCACAACATCCCAACCACATGTCCACAAACCATAAAGCATTCAATAATAACACATTTAACAGTTTAAGTTTGTTTCTTAAAACAGAAAAAGTAGGGACCGAGTGACTTAACTCGTGCAAAAAGAGAAAATCGACTCGGCCAAACTCAAAGTGCCGAGCTTTTCCGAGTAACTCGGTGGTCAGACTACTTAGGCCACATTAACGGGGGGTAACCTTTATTATCTGTATAAACTAGTGGGAAGCAAGAGCATTTTGCATGTGTACATCCACCCTTATGTTAAAAGACGCTACTGGAAGAATATCAAAGCCACGTGACGAACACTGAAGTGTTCTGGTTAGAGGAGAAAGGATATATTAACCCATTTAATAAGGGCAAAAGAATACTTTTATACTCTCATATAAGTAATGCGAAAAAATTAAAAAAAATAAAATAAAATAAATAAAGATAAATAAATAGGCGTTCTAAGACATTGGATTATTGTTCTTAGAAAATCAAACAATGATTTACCCTAAACATCCCTTATAGGGAATATTGAGTAATCTTTCAAGAAAGCATGGCTTGAAAGTCTTATTGAGTATTGACATACCAAAGCACCACTTCTCTTTATATTATAGTATGGAATGGTACCATGATCAGCAGTACTATGTACAGTATGATTTATCACTCTTTATGACAGTAACGTAGAAATGATTGGATAACAAATGTATATATATATTCTACATTCCAATTAGGAACTGCTCAAGGTGCAATGGCAAAACCTGGTAATCACGAATACCGCCTGAAATGGAGACAACAACAACATCAGAGAGTGTAGGCTCGGACAACAAACGGCCTGCATGGGTAGTTCGGACCTCGTATCCTTCCCTCCATTCTTGATTTACACGTGAAAAGTAGTGACCCAAAGATGGCTGCAATGCTACAGGAGGTGACCTGGAAGTAATAGCTCAATCTCATCAAACAGTTAATATTTTAAGTCAAAATACAAGTCTGTAAAACCAAAATAAAGTTGTTCAAACAGCAACAACACTTACTGGTGTGGGCTTGAAAGAGTGACTACAGTTTCGACTGCTGACTTCCTTAAATGTGGATGTACAATTGCAGCTCTGGCTACAAAACCGCCCATAGAATGACCAACCAGTATTACACTTCTTGGTAAGCTTCCAGTGGTTTCAGCACCTTCCTTAGACCGAGCCTCACGGGACTCTTTGTATTGATCCAAAATCTGCAAGCATGACCAGGTTATAAAAAATAGAATGAAGAGTAACCAAAAAAACTATAAAAATGAAGTGATTCTCAAATGGGACCAGAACAAACGCTGATGTAGAGCATAAACTCAAGAAAGTAACTGTTTAAATACATTTGGTAAACAGCAGGACCACAACAGTCCTCAACTGGCACATTATATGCGATCCTTTCTTCAAGCTAATATTTTTTTACACTTGAAAAAAAATTTGAAAGAGGAAAAGAATGAATTAATGAAAAAAAAAAAGCAATACACTTGGAAAATTAATAGACCACGAATGTAAAGCATGAACCCATAAACTTAAAGTAAATTTTTTTCTTACACGTTGCAAGTGTGTATCTTAGTTATATCCCAATGACTACCATTGTATACCATTCGGTACACCATGATGTTACATCTTGGTTTTGGCATCAGCTCAAGTCCTGGCCAAAACCGAGATCGAAACAGTAAATCCCAAAGTCTTGGTCTAGGTGTTAATATTGGAACAAAAATAATAACTCAGTTTTTCATATCGTCTGGAACTGAAAGAAATTCTAAACTTTTGAATTGAAACTTAAATAAAATTAAAAGCATTTCCCCTCACAAATCATTCGAAGCAATCTCCATCAAACTCTGGTAATAAATACATTCAATTGTACATTGAGAGCCAATGTGCCATGAAATATTTATGCATTTCTCCCAAGTAAGAAGCATATAAACAAGTAATAACAGATATCGTATCTATGTGTGAGCATAAGAACCAGTTCGGAAAACGGATATGGTTTCATTTTTCAGAAAAGAAAAAAAGAAGCAAGGATTTTATCCTAAATGGCTTTCATACTTGGCATATGTTCCTATGCAGTTTATCAAAATAGGGTTTTAATTTTCCAACAAGATCTGACAGCCAACTTTCACATGACATTTGATGTCCTTATGCTACAACAAACCTAATGCAATTTAAACAATACTAAAAATTTATAATGAAAAATGATACCCTGTGGATGGCATATACAACGTATTCCGTATGTTCTTCAAGTATCCGACCATCCATAGCAGAATGTTCCCCTTCAAGATCAACAGCAAACCAATCCAGCATCGATGTATACTGGTTAGGTACTTTAAAACCATCAACATCCATATTTCCACCTTCCTCAGGAGTTAAGGAAGCTTCATGATAAAATGTGTGCTCCAGTGGACCCCCTTGATATGCCCTATCAGATTCTGCTGCCAAGGACCGTACCTGGATGGAAGAGAAAATAACAAAATACGAGGAGAAACCAATAACACAGAATTAAGAGATGGTATCAAAAAGCCATTATGAAACCAGTAAGATGATAAAGATAAACTAACATCAACTTTCACATATTGAGGTTACCACCCATCCATAACAAAGCACCGATATCAAAGTTTTAACTTTTTTTTTGAGAATGGATATCAAAGTTTTAACTTTCAAACACTTGAAGGTTCTTATCCTGCGACCTGCAAGAGGCATCGAAGCGAATGTTTATCTAGCTTCTAGATTGAAAGTATTCGCTACTTAGAATAGCTTGCTAAGTACAATATTATAAGTTAACAGAGTTATTGGTTGTTTTGATAAGACAAAATTATCTGCTTGCTTTGTATTTCCAATGATGGAAGTAAAGGATGTGTTAGACACAAGCTCTAATATGAGTTTAGATGTTCCTCCTTGTCGAACTTGGACTCCCAACAAAATTGTCCAGGAAGTGAGTTGCTCGGGATGCCTGAAAAAGCACTCCAAGCGCAAGTAAGATTGGGGAAAAATAACAATTAGAAGCCAGTAGATTTCCTAATAGGATACCTGACCATGGCTTACTTAACTATCTATAAATTCCTTTGCTATCTATCCTATCAAACTCTCAAGGCATGATACCTCTCTTTGCAGGTGGTGTCTTCTTACCTCATGAGAATGACTTCCAACGGTTGCCACTCTATCAGGGACATTAACAGATCTCTATATTGCACCCCATGATTCAGATAACGTTATTATGATGGTACGTTCACTTCAGGTGTTATGTTTTGCAGACCTAATGATACTGGTCATGCGTCATAAGGATTTAATATTCATCAATACTTGATCCAGAGAGAAAGTACTTTGATTGGTAGTATGTGTAAACCCTAAATTCAGGTATATATTTTTAGCTGTCCAATTTTTCTTAAAGCATAGTTGAATCAGCAGAATCCAAGGATGTACCTCAACTCTTGAGATAGCACATAAATCTCTATATTGTGTGCCTCACTTCATCCTCATTTCTACTTCCAAATTTTTTTTTATCATAGTCCGTGGTCATTTTTCCTCTGTTTCTACATCCCTGTACGAGTTAAACCTGTCTTTCAAACTTCTACAATAAAGTTAGGTCCTCGTCCTTCCTAGATGATCACTCTCCAACAAATCATTAAATAGTAGTATCAAATCTCCATGTTTCAGGTTCGACAATGACATTGTATATAGAATTGTGATGTGATGAAACTTTTTAAGTACACACACTCCACAGAAACAAGATTTCTTAATAAATACATCAAAATAAAACCATAGCGGATTCATAAACACTAATTGTGAACCTTCAAATTATATTTAAGAATGTTTGGGTATGGTGAAAAGGGAAACTTGGTTGAAGTTCTAAGAAGCAATGAAGTATCTAAAGTAGCAATTAATAAAAATGTTGAAAGTTGATAAATCAAAAAAGGATCTTGCCTGTTTGTAGCTACCACCATTGCCAGGAATGAAAAGCACAGGAATACCAGTGAGTTTCTTAAGATGTTCCTGGAAATCTATCTTTTTCCAACCTTCATGATACAAGAACAATCCATATTTTGCAGAAGAAACATTCGCTGGTGTAGAGATCGGAATGTAAGTAGGGTACATATATGTCATTATACAACCATTTGGAACAGTTCTTAACAAATCTAACAGAGCAGCAAGACCAATCCATACTGAAATTATAACCACAATTGCTGCTCTACATTTCACACTGAAACCTGGCATTCTTCTTGAATCAAACTTTTACAAATCTGAAGTAGCCGATTAGGGAAACTTCATTTTTAATTGAACAACATCTCTCTCTCTCTCTCTATCTATCTATCTATCTATCTCTTTCTCTCTCTAGAACTGCATCTGATTTGAATAAGAGATTCGAGCTTAATTTGAAAGAAAGTTCAAATCTCTGGCGACAGAAACAAGGTCGATTACTTACCCTAACCAACTCAACTTGTTACAGAGGAACTTCACAGTCAGTTAACTAAAAACTAGAAGTTGAAGATCTTCTTCGCTGCAATTAAATCTTTTACAGATAGATTTTGATTATTGAGAGAGTAGATCTAATGATCTATATTACAATCAGATCCTTTCTGAAAAAAATAGAAAAAGACAATTAATCTACTACTGATTCGGACACAATCAGGTTCGGCTTTGGGCACAGCACAAGTAACCAAAACGACGCTTCTGGGCACCCAATATTTGTAGGGCCCACATTTTTTTTTGGGGGATTCAAGTGAATCAGCGTTGTGAGAACTGCGCAGGCACGCACAGGATTGGATTTCTCGAGAGAATTTTGAAGTTATCGAAATTTTAAGTATATAATTTAAATTAAGGGAACTGATATTTCAGCCCAATATTTTATTTAATCTGCCCAACTTTTCGTCCGTTTCACAGAACCAACATTTACGGTTTTTATAAAGAGTCCGGATCAGAGTCCAGTATTATTTGTACATTTTACATGTACAGTGGCATGTGGGGCCTACATATTGTTGATTTAAGGGATGATATTTTTTGATAATGTTCTCTTCACCTTGTAGATCATCCTCACTAAAAATCAAATCATTCTAAAACTGGTAGTCCCATTAAAAATTGACTTTTTTTCTCATCGTTCATTGTTCACCATTAATTTTTAATCAACTTCCCATTAATTTTTGATGAGGTTAAAAATTTTAGAATGATATGATTTTTGGTAAGGATGTTCTACTCATCTTGTAGATCACTCTCATAAAAATTTAGCCGTTGGTTCCTCACCATGTGGGCCCCACAACTAATGTACAAATAACGACGTACAAATAAGGTCCGTTCTCTTTTATAAAATAGCACTATAAAACTTGACAAGCTAGGCTGTGATTGTGTTATTAGCTTTATGGCTCTGCTTGGTATGCAGGGAAAATTTGCATCTGCAGTTATTCTCTGTCAAAAGCTGCTTGCTACGATATTCCTCTGCTAGTTAGGATACCTATGGCCTTGTTTGTCCATGCAAACTACCACTACCACAGCTGTGGTAATTTGTATTCTGCAAATTTTCTCTGCATACCAAGCAGGGCCTATATATAACCAGCAAGTCATTTGTATTGTTGACTCTATGGCCCTGCTTGGTATGAAGGAAAAATTTGCATATGCAGTTATTCCCAGTCAAAAGCTACTTGGTATGGTATTCCTCTGCTAGTTAGGATACCTATGGCCCTGTTTGTCAATGCAAATTACCACTACTACAGCTGTGGTAATTTGAATTCTGCAAATTTTTCATGCATACCAAGCAAGGCCTATCTAATTGAAAATTGTTCGATCGAATTACTAAGTTGGATCGAAATATTACCTCTCTTATGAATCTTTTCTTTTGAATAATTAGGTTAATATTTTTTTTGAAGGGAACTAATGCTCGAGATACATATATAAGAAGACACAGATACATCATAAAAGACGTATGAGAAGTGAAAAGACACTGCCATCGTAGGACTATCAAATTATTGCATGAGATAAATTAATGGCAAACATCTAGTCAAGAGTTTTGATCTCAAGATCTTCCAAGTCATGAGAATGGTGCATAACCATTGGGCCAAAGACCCAAGTGCAATTCTGTTCAGATTTGGATGTTAGTAAGTTGTTTCAAACTCTTTGAAGCTATTAGTCAGTTGTTTCAAACTCTTTAAAGTTGAAAGTAAATTTCGCCACCTCATCTTGAGAGTCTTCCAAGAAGTACATATAGCATTATCTTTTTAATAAACACGAATAGTTGGCAACTTCAATAACGATGGCATCATAAAAAAAAAAAAAATGGGACAGCTAAAAAAACGATAGATTTTGTGGGTGGTGTGGCTGCGCCAAGTAATTTTAAAATAAAAGAAAATATCAAAAAATCAAAGGAGGCCCCGCACCACTTTGGTGGTGTCAATATAAAAACTCATTCACACGGAACTACAACTACCATTAATTACCCGTTTCATTTTCCACGGAAAACCCAAAGTCGTCTGAAATTCCAAAGAGCCAGCGCTGTCATCCGGCGCATCGTATAAAACTAAAACCCTCTCTGTATCAGTAGAAAAGAAGAAGACTTGACAAGACCAAGACCGTAACCCTAAAAATTTGACAAATTTTTTTTCCAGCAATCATGGATGAAGCTCAAGAAATTCTCATCAATTCTCTCGAGAACTCCGGAATTTCTCTCCCCACAGGAGTTTTCACGATCAAAGACCTCACACAAGCCGCATTAGTTTCGATCTGCGCTCAATCACTTCACCGGATCGACAATTCTCTATCTTTTCCGGCTTCCTTACCGGATTCAATGGCGGAAAGGTTCAAGATCTGTTCGGAAATCTCTTCAGCCGTTAAAAGTTTAGGTTATAGAGGAGATATGAGCTTCCATCAGGTATCGTTACGATTCACCAAATTTTCGTTTATTTGATGGAAATTTTGTATCCAATTAAAACTTGTGTAATTAAGAAAAGTTACAATTTCATGAATTGAAGTTAAATTATTATCAGATCTAGTTTTACTAAGCAAGAGGTAATTCAACGACATCATAAATTGCATGAATTTGTTTTTGCTCAATTCAAACTTTTACGAACTTATTGGAATAATGTGTTCAAAATCTTCAGTCTCAAAGTCACTGTTTAGAGAACATGCTTACAAGAAGGTGCTGTGAACTTGCTGTAACTAATAAGACTAATTCTGTTAAGTACCAGACCAGTACACCTCAAAAGCAATTGTTGATAAGGAGCGGATAGTCGGAGTACTTAATCTAGGATCTTAACATTCCACTACGTTTCCAACGCTGATGACCCGGCAGCCCATTCTAACCGCACTGGCCTGACAGTAGCCTTTCCTTGCTGGTGTTTTAACTCACCTACCGTTATTTGGTGCAACAACACTTACCCAATGCATCTTAATCTAGTCTATAGGTTGCCCCACCTGTGATTTCAAACATGGGGCGTGGGGGTGGCCCTGATGCCAAATGTTAACTACCTGGCACATATACCTTAAAAGCAATCGCTGATAAGGAATGGAAAGTTGAAGTACTAAACGCAGGATCGTAATAAGTTCTTCAGTGCCTACATAAGTTTTTGCTGCATGCAGCTACCATTCTCAAGTTTATTGTTGATCTCTACTCAATTATGCGAGAAGAACATGTGCCTATTGTGCAGCACAGTGAATAAAACTAGGTAGTTTAGAGCCCTAGTATTTGAATTTATCGATTTCTAGAACCTGATTTACATCCGATAGTTATGGTTAAATCCTATTATATAATCGCATTACATTTTTAAATGCAATCTAGAAGCTGAAACACAGAAAAAGTTCCGGAGGCTTTTAGGCCTTTTTAACAACGTGCACATTCGATCTTGAGATGCATAGTTGGTTTGGTTTATTTACTTCTCTATCTCTCTGATTATTTGGTTTGCTTCTCTTTTTATCTTCTTCGGAATCCTAAGCAATTACCTTTTAGTTAAGGAGCTTTAGGGTTGCTAGTTTAGTTTTATACATATGGTCATGCATTTTTCTTCTGATTGAATTTTTATGCTTATTGTTCTGAAATTATTCTTAGAAGCAGAATATATGTGTTGCTTACGGCAGTTCCTGTATCCCTCTGAAGAGGACTCGTATAAGTTAGTGAGGTTTTTGGTGGAGAAGCTGTCTGAAGAATCAGAAGGTGGAAAAGTGGCTGACCAAGAGGCTAGTTTGAGAGCGGAAGAAGATCAATCTAAACTTACTTCGAGGAATAGAGCAGATAAGGTTGATAGCCCAGGGGTGGATCCGGATACTCAAACAATTAGGGCAGGATTGAAGGTGCTAAGGTTGAAAGAAGAGGTTTCTGAGCCTTTAAATACGCTGGGTGAGGAGGTCTTTATCAATGGTTCGGTTGATGGTCTGCCACAGAACCATGAGCCAGCTGTTGCAGATGTATTCATATCAGGGTCTCCAGAATCAAATGAGGAGGTAGGGAGTACAAAAAATGTCAAAGAGTTAACTGAAGATTCTTTGGATTCGAGAAACAATGCATCTGGAAACAAAGAAAGTTCAGCTCAGAATAATGATGGTCATGTTACAGAACTTCAGCAGAAACTGGCTTCTCTTCGGGATCAATCATCCAAGGTAAGTTGATTTCATAGATAGTAAACTTGCTAGATTTGTGCTGGGACTAGATCAGAGAACTTCTTTAAAGACTAGGTGATTTCTCTTTTTAGTTCCATAACACTGATGCAAATGAAGCCTTGTGAAAAGATATTCAGGATTTGTATTTAAGAACAGGACAAAAAGCACAAAAAGAAAAATGTCATCTGATTCTTAAGTAGGTAATGCAATAGGAAATAGTTTGTTGATAGGGTCCTTAATCTTTTGCAGTTAAGAATTAAGATTGAAGATTTAAGGAGTCAAGAAAACATACTGATGAAGGATCTCACAGAAAAGTCTTCAGAATCTCAGCATCTAGAGGTTGAGCACGAGCTGTTGAAAAAGGCGGTAGAAATGGCATTGGATGACCAACATCCTGTTGACTTCTATATTGAAGACCTAAATAAACAAGTAGAAGCAAGAAGGCAAAATCTTGTGGAACTGGAGGCGCAATGGTAACAGTTTTTTCTTTTCTTGCCAATTGACATTTTTCAACCTTGTTCCATACAAAAAAGTAAAACATTCATGGATGATTTAAGAAATCATATAATTGGAGCCACAAAATTTGATTTACAAAACTTTGAAGAATTTAAATTTCTAAATGAAGAAACTAATTGTTTACTAGTATGGTTATTCATGGAAGTAAAATAAAATTTTCTACAGGGATGCTGTCGAAAAATCTCTTTTGGAGAAAAAAAGAATCCTTGAGGAATCATTTTACGCGCAAAATCCAGAATTGCTGGAAAAGCTTCAAAAGATGAAAGAATTTGAGCTGGAAACAGAGGCCATTAGATCCGAAATTCAAAAGAGGTATTTTAACAACACTAAAAATGTCAAATCGTTTGCACTTTGAAAAGGAAGCTTGTGTTCTTTATGTTGTTGTCTATTGCTTTTTATGTGAATGTTACTTTCTTTTCCTTTTTTTTTAAGAAAAAAATGGGAAGTGAATGTTAGTTTGTTCAACCGGTTTTGGTAATTTTTTTATTTTTAACCTGTGCCTTCTTTTTTGAAAAATAGAAGGATTTATTTTTGTCGCTCAAAATACCTGTATCTACAGCTGTGGCAATAGGGGGGTGATTTGGTAATTCACCAATTTGGCCACTATTAGTAGATAATATGATATCTTTCATTTCTGAATCCCAAACAATTCAATTAGGAGTTAGAATTACTAATAAGTGAGACATAAGATAGATTTTATGAGGGAAGACGTTTAAAAAAACTGTTTTTGGGGGAAGATATAGAGTTGAAGATGGAGAAGAAAAGAGAGATAGAAGGATAGATTTGGTCTTTAAGGAAAAGAAGACTAACAATATGCCACGTGGATGAGTGATAAGCCACCAAATTTTTTTTTTTTTGTCTTTAGTTTAAATATATAGATGCATAGATATTAAAATTAAAGATACCATAAGTATCTCACAGGCAAATGGGAATCTCATTTTCAGTATGAGCAAATGCTGTGGATGTTAGATACACATGGCTCACCGCTCACCAACTCATCGACTGCTGTTGGTGTCCCGCCACTTGGATGCCATAACCGAAAATTCTGAACATTAAAAAGAAATAATGCTAATATTAGGAAAAGAGTTCATAAATGGGGTGCTTGAAAAAATATCATGTGCTTAGATTGGTTCATAGCAAGTAGTGGAGTCTAGCTTCTGATGATGTGTTCGCAGCAAGGAACAAGGTCTACATTTCTGATCTTAATGGGTCTCTCTCTGTCACTAGTTTCCTTTATCCAACCATGAGCCCATCCTTCTATTGCTTTGGGTTTGTCTACCAGTTTGTAGAATCTGCAATTTACTTGTGTCCAGATAATTCAAATATTCAGTGATTTACATTACACATTTTAATTCTGGCTGAATTGGTGGTGTAGGGAGGAGGAACATTCCAGACTTTCTGTGGAGCTTAAGAACCAACCCAAAGTTGCATCTAGAAAATCCTATATTCAACGGATAACCGAGATTACAAGAAATAGCAGGAAACAAGATGCAGACATCGAGCGAATCTTGAAAGAAACACGTGAGCTTCAGATGGAGAGTAACTCCATCCAAGACCGTCTTCATCGAACTTATGCAGTAGTTGACGAGACTGTGTTCAGGTATGATTTGTTGGATAATGCAACTTAGGGTGTGTTTGGAACGTGTGTTTTTTCAGGCAGGCAAGTGAAATACATTTGCATTCGAAGAAAAATGCATATTTGGGACGCATATCTTTCTTGTGTGCGCACTAACCAATTACCAGCACTCTTTAGTAAATGAAAACACAGCTTGACCGTCAAGTATTTCATTTACACTCCACACTGCATTTTGTTAAAACACATATTCATAATGATAAAACACTATTTACACTACCACCACCATCACCACCTCCATCATGTGTAAATACGGGCATGCCAAACATGCATTGAGCGTGCCAACCACACCCTTAGCTCTTCTCAATTTGGTTTAATACCTAATTACCTATTAAGTGGGTTTGTTTATTATTTGGAGAGGAATACTCCTATATTTGTGCTATACATTGTATAGCAAAAATGAAAGATAAAATGAAAAGTTATTCATTGCCATACTGCTGACAATGGCTTCTTATGTCTGTAGGGATGCAAAGAAAGACCCAGTGAGGCGGCAGGCTTATATGCTTCTGACCAGCATCCACGAGAGTTTCGATTTGGTATCCCAGAAAATCCTAGCAACTGATAGAGCTAGGAGAGAAGCGACTGAACAAGAAGCAAAGCTTGCAAAAACGGCCTCACATAGCTTAAACATCGACAAACTGCAAGCAGATCTTGAAGCCATCAGGAAGGAAAATGAATTCTTAGAACAACAGCAGCTTAGGAGGCAGCCGTAATTAAAATCTGTAAAATTCTATTTTCTTTTTAACTTATTAGCTTGTAGATTGATCTCTGAAGTTCACTGTTTTGCTTGAAAAAAAAACTTGTATTCATCAATCACTCTTACCACTTACTCTGTTTCTTTGGTTATGGGCCATTGTTTTGCAAGTTATGCTGGAAATTTACTTTGTACAAAAATTCAATATTATTTGATTTAATGGGGTTTCATCTTTCTAAGAATTAATAGGTGTGTTAATGGTTAGAAAGCGGGCAAGACTAGGACCATTCTTCCCGTTTTCTTTCTTATAACCTCTTGTCAATGTTTGTATGTCGCGTGAGTGGATATTTTGTTTCGTTTTACCAAACCATTTTAGGGGCTATAAGTATATTTACAGAAATGAAAAAAAATAAAAATTGACGATTTACAGATCCAAAGGCTGAAAGACACTTTCCCCCCGGCATGACCTATGATTTGTTCGACGTCTTTCATAGTGTACAAAAGATTATGATTTGTCGATAATTGATCTCATTTTAAAGATCTTTCTTAATGCTTTTAAAATATAATATAAATTATGTCAAAATTATTTCATAGATAAAAACGTAATATAAAACAAGTCATTTACACATGCGTTGTACGTATTTTTTATGTTAGGTTTGTATCAAACTAACGCATGCATTAGAACGGTAACTCTCCCACCTTTTTCTCTATTAACACTAAATTTACCTCACATCCGTTTTACACCGGTGTGAGCCCATATAAAGATGATCCAATGGATGAATCTATATGATAAGAACATTGTCACAAAAATGCAACCCATAGACCATCTCCACACACTCTCCACACGCAAGTATAAATGGAGTTTAAGAATAGGGTGGGCAGCAGAAGAACATGTCGAACGCGACACAATGACATGGCTCCAATCAGCTAACTTTGATCCAACAGTAAAGTAATTCCTCCCACCAAAGTTCCAAGTATCTTTACTATCCTTAAGATGTCCTCCGCTAAAATAACAGTCCTACATTGGAACAAACCCTACCACAATGAGCCTGTGGCACAGCTCAAGCCCTCTGGCCATCATGTGCTTTGGTTCATTCATTCTTGCAGCAGTGTCAAATGTAAGCCGCACATTAGTTTATATATTGTGGAAGGGTCGAAAAAAGCTGCCAAAAGTCTTTTCACTTTCGAAATGTTAGTTCGACCTAACAAAATCACAACCAAATGAATTTGAAGTTATTTTGTACAAATTTTACAACCTACTGCGAAACAGACAATACAGCCCCCCTCGACGGATGCCAAAAACAGCAATTCAAGCCCTATAAAGAACGGAAAGAATTGAACAAATGAAATGCTACTTCTATCTTACACCAATTACAACAGTGTATGTTTAGTACATGATTTCTTCTTGCCATCAAAATTTACTTTACAGGTAAGACAGTGGACACAAAAACAAAAAAACAAAAAGAATGGCAAAAACCCCACCTTATATCTTACCTTCCGAAGTCCTAAAAGGCCGACCTTAAAGGGAAAAAAACAGAGAAAAAGAAGAAAAACGAACACCCAACTATTTCATCACTCACAGTAAGTTATAACCGCTAGAAGAAACAACATGTAAAGACAAAGTTAATCAAACAAAGAAAAACGAGAACAAGAAAAGACATGCACGTACCTCTCCCATGAGACTAACTTAAAATGGTAAAATATCATCAGTCACAATTGAATTAATCTTTCTTCCTCAACCCTGAATAATCTGAGATACTTGCCGCAGTTTCCCTGGCCATCTTTTACATATTTACACTCTCCAATAAGGCCAATGCTGTAACTTCTTCATGATGTTTTCCTTCCATCAGAACATTTTTTCTTCCAAGAATCCCGAGATTAATTTGGTATTTCTTGTTTTATGAGTTGCTAGAAAAACTTTATCATGTTTCAGTAAGTATTGGTCCAGTTGATCTGTGCACGTTGAGGCTGCTGATAAATACCAGTGGGGGGTCCCACAATTTCGACACCTCCAGCCATGGTTTGAGGCGGCTGCAGAAGTGGGTGTACAGTTGTGGCTGACACAGTCTGTGAAGGGTGATACACTCCAGCAAAGGCACCATGACCGCCCTGAGTGGGAAATGTCACATGCTGTCCTTGAGGGGAAAGGTTGTAGAAAGAGCTAGCCTGCAAACCAGAAATGTCTCTGCTTGGTGCAGGAACCCAGACAGCCGAACCTTCACTCTGCAAAAGAAAAAGAAGCTCACAGTTATCACAAATATCTTGTTTTCCAGACATCAAAACTAGCCTAGTAAAATGAATACTAGAAAAAGATTTTAGAAGATTCCAGAAGTCGCTTGATCAGGCATAACGCTTATAGCTGTAAGAAGAAAAACCTATGGGACTCTGCTTTATGAACAACAAAAAACTATTGATACCCTTCATACTCAGTGACAATAGGTCTCAAGAAAGATGTATACATAATATGAAAACAGATACAGATTGAAATTTGTCATTGGAAGCTCGTAATAATAAACAAAACTACCATACTTTGCATAGTCCCTTAAAAAATGGTGATGCATACCACTTTGGGATGGACGCGAATCACGAGGGTATGTGAAAAATAGTTCCACCATCGGATTAGCATTCAGTAGGAAATTATGTAAGATTTTGCTGTAAGTTTAGCATTATCCTTAAAAAAATGTATTTCTTTTTTCCTTGTTCTTTATGTTTTCTTTTCTTTTCATAACCTGAGGTATTTGGGGCTCTTCAAGCATCCGAGTTTATCAGCATTTTAAAATGTATTTCAACTAGTGGGGAGAAGGTTTCCGGTGTTGAGAAGTCTTCTCAACATGTATGATGTATCCCACAAGGACTTCAAAACTCAAATTGCCCAGACTCTCCAAAAGTTAAATTCCCTTACGGCAAGTTTCTCTCCAGCTACACCTAGTCTAGCTAATAGCCTAATAGTCTAATACCAGTAACCAAAAAGTTTTGATTACGAAGTCTCCATCCTCTTGAAGCAATGATTCAGAGGTGCTCATATATTGGGTAAATTCTACATTCTGTAATTTCCAGTCATCAAAACATCATTATTTTAATCAATTGCTCTAGTCGACTTTTGCAGAAATATGATGTTCCCCTCAATCTGTTCATAAACTTTCTGTCTTCCTATGTGTTTCAGGACCTCCGGATAAACAAATGAGTGGCATTTGAGACTAGTATTACTGTTACGCAGTTTATTAAGACTGAGAATCAATTAGGTGATGTGCTCACTGAGACATCTCAGAAACCTTGTTTCTTATCATTCACACCGAGCTGGGTATCTATTAACCTTGCTCCAGCTTAGAGGTGAGTGCCATAGTTCTTTCTCTTTATTAGCATATGTGATGTGGGATCCACATATTCTTTGTTATAATGTAAGAGAGACTCACATACCATTATATATTATATATTATGAGCCAGGATATCCATACAAACTTATTCATACGATGTCGTTACAAGATTTTTGTGGAGCTCACATGGAGATGATCAAAGGGTATGAGGATGATCTCACCATGTAGATCATACTCATATAAAAACCACCATGTTCTAAAACTTCTAACCCCATAAAAATTGAAAAAGATTATGATAAAAATGGAAGGCTCTTTATCACCCAATTTTTTTTATGGGGTTACAAGTTTTATGATGAGGTGATTTTCAGTGGAGATGATCTACATGGTAAGTAGATCATCCTCACCGGAAATCAGCCCTTGGATATCATCTCTATGTGGGATCCACAAAAATCTTGTAATGGTATTGTATGAAATAATGAGTACCCTATATATATGCATGTAAATAGAGTCAGGAATCAAGATCCATGTACACAAAAAAGTTTACATAAAAAAATGTAGAGTCATGAGGGGCCCACATGGAGATAATCCAAAGGCTGATTTTTTTTTTTTTAAAGATGTTATCTTCACCAGGTAGATCATCCTCACAAAAAATCATATCATTCTAAAACTTCTAACCCTTTGAAAGATTGGTTGGAAATTTAACTGTAATAGAGCGATCTATTTTACCGTTAATTTTCAATGGTACGATGAAAGGATTAGAAGTCTTTGAATGATATGATTCGGTGAGGATGATCTACATGGTAAAGAAGACATCCTTACCAAAAATCAGCCCCTGAATCTTCTCCATATGGCCCCAAAGGCCTGTGTAAATTCGTTGTAAACTTTTCTATGAGGATCGTAACTCACATATATATGATCTAAGGGTTGATTTGGTGAGGACGATCTTCTCCCCATATAGATCATCCTCACCAAAATCAGCTCGTTCTAAAACTTCTAACCCCCTCAAATCAGCACATGAAATTGCTTCCAACTTTTGATGGGGTTAGAAGTTTTAGAACAGGCTGATTTTCAGTGGGGATGAACTACATGGAAATTAGAACATCCTCACCCAAAATCAGCCCTTGTATCATCTCCATGTGGGGAATTAATGAGCGTATTTGATATATAGTCAGGTTTTGATGAAAAATTGGAAAATGCCCAATCGTTGCCCAACATGTCTATAGGGCCTACATAGAGATGATCCAAGGGCTGATTTTTGGTGAAGGTAGATCAACATCACCGAAAATCACATCATTCTAAAACTTCTGACCCCATTAAAAGTTGGTTAAAATCCAACAATAAAATGAATGCCTTGAAGAACCGTTAATTTTCAATCAAATTTTGATGGGGTTAGAAGTTTTAGAAAATGCCAGTTTTCATTTGGAATAACTAAATTTTCATTCAAAAAAAGTCCAGCGGACTAAAATTGAATGTCACTGTTCCACTTATATCTAATATAAAATACTATCAAAGACAAGGAATAGAACAGGCAAAACTGACCTGTTGTCCAGTAATATAGACATTATTTTCTTTGCACTGAGATGCTGCACGATCCTCATTGCCAGTAGAATTTCCAGCAGTCGTAGCTGGACTGGGGCCGTAACCAGCTGAGGAGGAACTGTATGGTCCATAACCAGTTGGCATTCCCATATGTGTTGTATTGCCTGTATTAGTTCCAGGCTTGAAGTGTGGAAAAGAGTACTTGACTCCAGTGGCAGCTGCTGCTGCTGCAGGAGATGGATATACATTGCCAGTGGGAGGTTGCTGAGGGAAAGTAGGATTGCTCAAAAAATGATGAATAGTTGGAGGTGGTACATAGAATGGGGAGAAGAACTGGCTATATGGAATATAATTTGGAGGGTAATGGGATATGTGTACCCCGGCAGGTTGCCGGAAAACAGGAACTGATGGTTGAGTCATAGCTATAGAGCTCTGCATAACTCCAGCTGCTTGGGTCACAACTGGGGTTGGACCTGCTGTAGAGAGAACCAGAGAGTTCCCACTCTGCATTTGGAAATGTAAATGAGCATTAAAAGCTTGAAATAAGATCTAGACCGAAAAAAAAAAAAGAAGTAAAAAATAAATACAACAGAAAATTATTAAGAAGCACAGTAGCAAAAGTTTACATAGAGCTTCCAAAAAGGAAAACTGATGTGGCGCATGAAGACGTGTCCATGGGCCCCATGTGAGGAAACATGAAGATTGAGGAAATTTAATTTCTGTTTTGGGTAGTTAGTTATTTTAGGAAGTCTTCTTTTGTAGGTGGCGCATATCCACCACATAGATTTATTATTATCTTTTGACTACTTGTTTAGCAAGTTATTTAGGTTGTTCATCTATAAAGTATAAATAACAGCTTAGCCCATCAGTGGAGGCAGAGTTGAGAAGATGTAGCCTTTAAGGGAAAATCGTGTTGTTAGGAATAGTTAGTTCTTTTCTTTGTTTTCAATAAATTAATTAATTGAAAGTTTTGATGTTTGAAGTTTGAATGAGAGTCGAGTTTCTTTAATAAAATTGTATGAATCTTTGTGAATCTTGAGTTTTCGGTTATTTGAATAAAAATCGCTTCCGCAGGTCATTTACATAAAAAAAAAAAAAAAAAAGTACTTCCCTAACAAATGAACAAGGTAACTGCAGACACCACAAGCTAATTTAGGTACCAGCAGCACTTCTCCACCAGCAAAAGACTGTAGTGCTTTAAACCAATTGATCCTTCATTTGAGTTCTTTAAATAATCAAGATCAACACTACTACGTCAAATTATAGAATGTCTGGTGTCTTTAGCATAGACATAAATTACTTAAGCCTGTAATGCCAAGATCATGAAATGTTTTAAGAGCACTTTAAGAATCTGCAACAAAACATTGATATTTCACAACATCTAGGGTTTTCTTTCAAAGTTCTGAAATTCTGGCCTTCATAGGCAAATGGTTGATGTATGTGTCTTGAATTAAAAAATTATCATCTCTTAGATGCAATTAGTTTTCTCACATACACTGTAAATGTATGAAGACCAAACGTGCAACAGCATACCAGGTTTTATTAATCCAGTACATATCATTGCCAAAAAGAAAGATAACACATTAACAGAAAAAAGAAAAAAAGTAAAGGATATTCTGTTTTTCTTTTCTTTCCTTGTTTTTGTCAGTGCTTCCCCTTATCTGGTCATATCCAAAATTGAAAACATTGTTCCTTAATGTACAGGTGATGAAAGTTTACCCACCAAATGGAACAGTTAATATTAATCTAAAAGAAAATTATTGTATTTACTGAACACTTAGGATTATTCAAGCGAGTATGGTTTTGATTATGCCCAATACATGGCTGGTCTATTATTAGGAGTGACTGCATTAAATGCACGTTTATCAGTTTTGGACCATTAAGTTATACGTCAAATCATTTTGGGTTCTAGGCACAGCATACATTTACACATGCCAAGCAGTATCTTTGCCCATTTATATCCAAGAAATAGAAAAGGAAAGAGGGGATTCTGTAAAAATTAGAATAGCATTTAAAAAAAAAAATGCATAATAAAAAAACGTCAACTTTGAAAGATTGATATGTGCAAACCTCTTGAGGAGACTGGCTAGACTGCTGGGATAACACTGCAATGTTTCCATTGTACTTGCCAGGAGCTCCAGGTGATAGAAAGGGAGAAATGCGTCCATCAACATCAGCACCAGGTCGGTATAACTGGGTATAGTAGCTTGTGGATGGATCAAATGGTTGCTGAACCTAAATAACATTTGTTTGCCCAAAGATTATAAGATAGAAGTAAGAGAAAACAAATTGTTCCAACGAAAATAGTTGAAGTGCTAACAGTCGATTTAGTCAAGCAAATAGATTCTAGACTTCTAGTTCAGACTCTATAGTCCAAAACCAACCAAAATAGTGATAATGTAATGATAACAAACATTTTGATTTGTAAAAAAAGCTTAAAATTCAGATGATAAACAACCTTCTATGTCTAACTAATTAAACTCAACTACAAACATGATATTTGTTGGAATATGGCGGGTCAGTGCGAGAATAAAGAAAAGCTAGATGTACATATTCGGATATTCCATAACGAGCTGGAGGATTGAGTGCTTACAACAAAGCCTGGAAGACGGGAGACATCACGTCCCTGAGGCTCAGAGCTATCAAACGATGCAAACTGGGTTCCTAGCATGGGTGGCATCAACCCAAAACTGGAGTAAGTTGGTGCCGTATGAACAACTGAGTAATGAGGACCCGCTGGAGGCAGTGCCATCTCTGGCTTCGACTGGTCATATTCCGGCACTGTACTTTCTACTTCTCCGGGTGATGAATTTTCTGGCATGTTCCTCGGTGATTGTGGATGATGATGATAGTCTACTTCAGGAGAGTCTGGGGATGCATTTTGATTGCTGCATCCAATTATAAAGCTAACGAAAATCAAATTAAGTGTAGAGAAAATACACTCAGAAGGTACAACAGCAGAGAGTAATATATGACAAGGTTTATAACTTCAAAAAGGAAAGTTGTAATGGCATAACAACAAGTGACTATTAACTTATTCAACCAGATGCCATGGCAATTCAAGGGTAAATAACATCAACAATAAAGGGGTCTTACATTGTCATAGACTCATAGTCACGACACAAAGTAACCACTCACAGAAAGGTCTAATAACAGAACTCCATTTTCAATCAATTTTCCCATGTAAGCACCACCCCCGACAGTCCTACTAACCTATGTACATGCCGATATACTTCTGCCAAAAAGATAAAATTATTAAAATGATCTGTTTGCAACTATTACATAGGCACTGTTATATCTAATGTTTCAGCTTATCCAGAAGACTAGAACATATTGTCTGTTGCATAATTAACATTAACCGGACTATTTTAAGAAAATATCTTCAAGAAAAGGAGAAAACCATCCGTGAAGAAGTTTTTGTGAGGCAAATCTGTCTGGCACTTTGTATCAGTGACAGAGACAGACTCACGTCTTCACTACACAAACCAATAGCCTAACAGTATACATAGAACACATTTCCAGGAGACACCTATTCTATGGTTTCTGAAGATGTTTCTATGCAAAAATCAAGCCATCGAAATAACCTACTCTGCAACTTTTTCCGCACCTACAACAACAGAATGCAATAGAGTAAATTGTTCCACCCATTTGGCATGGTCGGATGTGGCACATAACTCCTTTCTTACCCCCCTGCATGTGTGCCACATAATGCTATTCCATAAGTGGACCATACTTTTGATCCAACCATAGATTCTTTACTCATTTTTTTCATTTTCAATAGGAAAAGGAAAGAAAAAAAAAATCAAAAGATAAATTTAATACAAACATAAGGGCATTTTTGTCAATGATTGAACTCAGACTAAACTCCACATTTGAAAATTTTAATCAAATCATGGACAACATAAGGGCATTTCGCCATCCTCAAATCCCAGAGAGGAGAGGGAGCAGTAGGTGGTCCCGTACAAGCCAATTAAAAACAAAAAAGACATCGGATTAGATAGAATAAAAACCAAGTGCAATAACTTGACCAAACAAAACAAAGAAAGAAGTAGTGCATTAAGATTTAACTAAAACCCAACCAAAAAATAATAAATGTTTAAAGAGTAAAAACCTTGAGGAAGGATCCTCAGCAGCTTCTTCAATCCCTTCAGAGGATTCAGATAGAGGCGTTGAGCTCTTGTCACTATCAGGGCTGTCACCATAACTTGACCTCACACCAAAACTAGCGTCAAAGCTTCCAAAACTCAAACCAGATCTTTCAGCTTCAGGGACTTGGAGATGGTTTGGAATGATAACATGCTGGCCAGGCGAGAAATGTAACTCTTCTAGCTTCTTCTGCAACTTTGAAGTTGCAGTTTCAGAAGAAGAGGCACTCACTGTTGGCAGTGACTCAGCACCAGCTTCGGCTCTCATGGTTCCAACCTCAGATGTGCCAATGGTTGCAGGAACAAGGGATGGATTAGGGGTTGTTGGCTTTGGTTTCCACTCCTTAGTGGGGCCTACTGCTGAAAAAGAATGCAAAGTACTCACCTGTTAACGTTTCACCAATAATGTCACACACAACACACAACACACACAACCAATGGGGAAGAGTCATTATTGATCAAAGCCAAGGTAACTCTAAATGAAAATGAACCTAGCAGGCAGGCAGGCATAAAGAAGAAGAATTTTTTGCATAGTGCTATGGTTGATGATAAAAAGAAAACCAAAACGAGCTGTGACTGGAGAGGTCTAAATAGGTATATGATATATCACTAAAAATAGAAGACATTTAAAGAGATTGCAATGGCAACCGCTGCAACCAACAACTAGGTAAAGTCCATCTCCACCTCCATGTAACTATCTACAATCCTTCCTCACTACTACGGTAGTATAGCCTCTGCAATTGCCACCATCTCATGGTTGAAGTTGCAACATGGGTTGAACAGAGATGGGAGGGAGAAAGGTGAGGATCATCACTTGAGATTGCTGGAAGTATCATATTAAGCGAGAACTCAGCCCAAACCAAATTTTGGCTGGGCTAAAAAATCTCAGCCTAACTTAAGCTTCAGAAATCCCAACCCTTGGTTGGTGTGAGCACTCAGGTTGGGCCTACCCAACTTGTACCCTAGTGGAAACATGGTCCTTCGTGTTACCCAAATCTCAATTTGCAGAAGACGGTGAGTAATAAGAGAGATACGCATATTCTGATTACTTCTTGGTTTCTGAAAAACTGGGACAAATAGCGCAATCATATTGTAATTCATACCAGAACATTGTTCATGTCAACTGCAAACATTTTTTGCCCATCTCATTCATAACGTCTCATATGGTTCAGCCAGACGAGACCTATCTCATAGATATCAGATAAACCCTGATTAATTAAACCCAATATGCCTTACCAATTGGACAATGGGCGTTAGTCAAGGTGATCATTTCAATCAGTAATCGAATGAACCGATCAAATTTGAATTAACAAATAACAGTATGCAGAGTTACTGATGCTGATAATACAATACAAATCAAGTGGGCCTTTACTGATTACAATTATAGTTTAAAGTGGGCAATGGCAGCTCGGTTTCTTTTTGGGAGGATGTTTGGTGTGCTGAGACCCCTCTTCGAAGGAAATATTATGAGTTCTATGTGCTGTCTGATTGTCAAGAGGGGGTGGTTGCTGATCTGGTGAGTTCTGATGGGGATGGGCTGGACCAATGTTACCTGGAACACGGTCCGTTCCGATACGTGGTACGGGTATGGGTACGCGGTACGCTACTTTGTGCGTACGCGGTACGTTAGGGGTATACCTCTTCGATACGCAGTTTTGGGTCGTGGTTCGTTTTAGAACTCTTTTTCAGGATACTATATCTATAAAAATAAAAATATATATATGTCCTATATTTATGTATATGCACAGACAAACCTACAACCAAGAGGTTCATACTCATCAAGAAATAAAAACTAGTTGACTAGGTAATCTTTTAGACTTTGTCTTTTAAATTTTAGAAAAATCAAGGTGGAAGATTTGAGTACGCCAAATTTAGAGTACTGGTTCGCTAGAGTACCCAAAACCGGTACGAAGAATCCGGTACGCGATACGCAAGGGGGGGTAGAGTTTCCGGTAACTATGGGCTGGACATGGATCTTAAATTCAGGAGAGAGCTCTATGATTGGGAGATCGACCCTCTTATTCCCTTGCTGAATGACTTAAGGACAGCGCAGGTGACTGAGGATGTGGCAGATAGCTGGGTGTGGATCGGAAATGAGGATGGTAATTTCTCTGTTAGTTCGACATATTCGATGTTCTTGCCCCGGTGCAATGCTGAGTTTCCAGCTAAGCTGGTGTGGTGTAAGGATGTCCCCTCAAAGGTAGAATTCTTCGCGTGGGCTGCTGATTCCAACGAATGGGCCCCATTCTTGCTAACCAGTGTGAGATTTGGTTGAAGTGTGGTGAGTCTGTTTCACACCTTCTACTTCACTGCCCTTCTGCGAAGGATATTTGGGACTTCATGTTGGAGTCCTTTGGCTCCTCTTGGTGTATTCCGGAGAACCCTAATGATTTACTGTGTGCCTGGAATGGATGCAAGTTCTCGAAAGGAGGTCAGAAGCTTTGGAGACTCATTACCCATGCTATTTTTTGGGTGTTATGGAAATAAAGGAATGAGATCATCTTTGAATTTAAGCACTTTTCTTTCTAAGAGAGTGATTAGGATTAAAGGAGCTTTATTTTTGTGGGGAAAAGGGCTTAATTGTCTTTCTAATTTCCGCTTTGAGGATTTTGTGTTTCATTGGGAGGCGGTGGTTCAGGCGCTCTGATCATTACCCCTGCCATTGGTCCTCTTTGTATATTCTTCTTCTTTTTCTATTAATATATTCATTATAATTCCCCCTTCCAAAAAATATATTATATTTAAAGCTATTCCTATTTTCACAATTTTTGGAATTTTTAAATTGTATAACATGGCGGGCAGTCTCTAACATCAACTCTGGTCTCTGGCTCATCTTGTTCAATTTATATTGATACCTAAGATGGTTTTCTGGTCCATGGAGACTTAATATGTGGATTGATTCTCCTAAACAGGCAAAATACCCATCGACATAGACTCTTCCTTTGTCTTAACCAAATGGTTCAATTATTGAGGCATAAACATAGTTTCTTCGATGACTAGATTGCTTGACATTTTAACTTGCAAAAATCAGTATCATAACACCATAGATGCATAAAACATATTCAAAGTTTATAACTGTGCACTTCATTCAACAGGTTTCAGTTCAACCAACAAAAAGACGAAATGGCTTCACAATTTGTAATCATTATGTTAGAATATATGGATGACTTACATTCAAATAAACGTGATACGTCTAACTAAAGAAAGTTAGAGCCAAATTTCCTTACTTGAAAAGGAGATTCATTAACGAAGGTGTAAACAGATGTGTCTTAGCAAAAAATTGTCATCTTTGGGTATCTCAATTAGAATCCGAAAAGAATAAAAATAAATAATATATCAATAAAATGTATTTCACTGGTTTGGATTAACAAATTCATTGGTCACCTAATTCATCTGTACTGAAAAGCCATCTAGAAAACCATAAATTTTAGCAAATACCTATTCCCTCCTAGATATATTCATGAAATGATGAAAAACTGATTATACCAGGGTTGAAACAAATGTTAGTAGCAGTAACTATATTACCTTTCTGAGAGCCAATAAGTTGTTGCGGCCGGTTACCATAATTAGAAGAAGGCCTACCAGTTGAAGCACCACCATGGGTAGATGAAGATGAGGGTTGTGGTGGATCCAAGACCTGGGTTTTTTCAACTCCCTGGGATTTGGTAGGCATCTTTTCATGCATGAAGGAGTTCCCAATGTCAGAAGCTGCTTTTTCATTCATTGATGAAGACAACTGGGAGTTGGTCACATCATGAGATATAAGTTTCTCTATTTGAAGATGATCTCCTACATTTTCAGAGGCAGTCGATTTTCTCTTAGTGGGAACTACCGAATTTGAATCAACAGTTGTTGGCTTGCTACCCACTTCATGTATAGTAGTCACTGAACCAGAAGTCATGAGTCAAAAGATGGCATCAGTACGAAGCTGAAGACTAGACTTGCAAGTCAGGGGCAGCTGAGCAGGAAATGTTAAGTGGCTAAAACTTGGTATCAGTTGCCCACATTTACCTCTGACTCGAGATGCAACGGTGCTATCTGTATTGATAGGTGGCGGCAGTACACTACCAAACTTATTGGCATCAGCAACTGAACTGTCTACAGGATGGTTGGTGTGACAGCCTGAGGAGGCACTTCCAAGTCCGTAAGCTGCATTGGTTGGGTCACCGGTGGTGGGAGTTAAAGAACTGCCACATGAGTATCCAGTTCAAAATTATATCCACATGGACATGCAAATAGATGTGCATAAAAAAAAATAATGTGCTGATAACCCAACAAGAGGACACAGATTGTACTAAAACTGGCATTTGGATTAGAACAAAAAATCTGTGGATGATAGTCACCTTGAAGGAAGAGTTTTTGCTTTACTTTCTGTCTCCTGAGAAGGTGGCACAGAAGAAGGTGTAACACCTTGCTCCGTCACTTGGTTGACTCCATTTTCCTTTCCAGCTGTAGCAGCCCTCCCACCACCAGCATCTGACAAGAGGAATGTATGAGAGAAAAGAAATTGACACCAAAAAAAAAAAAAAACACCTTATCACCTTGACCCTGATAGTCCAAAGGCAACGTTATTCGATCCGTCCATAGAAAAGATAACAGTGATATTCAGCCATCACCAAGAACACTAAAAGGCACTAGAACAGAACACGTTCTTTTGGAAAATGCATTGGTTGAAAAGAGAGTACCAACCCACTATTCGACATTCTGCCGTTACAATTTTGTTGGAAGCACATATACTTAGGCTATTTGATGTGTACAAAATATTCTAGAGAGAGAAAATAGTTTCTATTTTTAATAATTTCGTATTAGCTTTTTGGTAGGTATTTTAGGAGGTCTTAAATTGCTATTTTTGAGTTATTTTATGTTTAGAAAGTGTCCTTAGGTTAGTAGTTTACTTGGGTTGCAAGTTTTTAGGTTTTTAGTAAGTTTTGGGCTCTTTAGTGAGGAGTTATCTATATAAAGAGCTCCTAGTACGAAAATTAATTAAGTTTTATAATGATTATATTTTTTGATTCGTAGAAATCGTTGAGTTGAGAGTTGAAACGCTTCCGCAAATATTATTTACACCACTATTTTAGAGATTTCATACAATTATTACCAAAAAATAAAAAAAAGACACTAAAAATAGGGGTGGAACATTAAGAAAGAAACTAAAACAAGTGAATGCAACAGGACCAATCATCAATTTGATGCAAATACGTTTTTTATCGATAATTTGATGCAAATACTTAAAATGTCGTTTGAAGTCCTGACATAGAAGTCGTTGTACCATGAGAGATGTAACGAGAAGAATAGTTCCCCCGAGCACCCCTACCCCCTCGCCCCTGTGTGCCTGGTTTCCACCTAGAATCTGCAGAGTCTTTGTTGTTCAAGTTCTGCAACAAAAACAAAAACAAAAAAACTTGAACAATTTGGCAAATGAAGATAAAGCAACAACTAAAACAAAGAATTGCATTGATATTTGACCTTCCTCACACACTTAGAACCTTCAATCTGCATGGCGCTTTTTACTAATGCTATCACTAGTGAGAAGAAACATGCAGGTTGAAGATTCTTAAGATCAAGAGGAAGGCCCACAAGGGTGCAGATTGACATATAAGGAACACATGAAAACATTAGAGTTAATGGAAGAAATAGCTTTAGATGTCATGTAAGGAAGGAACAAATTCGTTTATCCAACCCAATTAGTTGGGATAAGCCTTTGCTGATGATCCTGACCATTGTGCTTATTCAAAAGAAAACACCAATTCGGACAACTTTTGCCTCCTTCATTGTGGATTCTAAAATCTGATACCATAATATCAGCTATAAATAATGTGAAGTTACGATCAAGAATTATCACGTACTCAAAGTTGGATCCATAATTTCTTACAACCACTTAATCTTCTAGAGCTAAAAAAGGTGCTCTGTATTGGAACTATGTACCAGGACTACAACTGTGTCTAATTAAAAACCTATTTTCTTCTTTTATTCGGACTGCTTTTTTAATAACCGTCAGTCTTCGCCAATTTTTTTTTTTTTTTTTTGAGAATCAGCCTTTCCCAAAATCCCAAATGTCCTGCCCATTGTCCCTTTCTTTTGATCTCACATATACAACAAGCTATGTCAAGCCACAAGTTAAATCAAAATGGCCAGAGCTGTAACAATCATTAAGTCTCAATCAAAAAACATCCGGAAATTAGTGATGGCAATGTTGTAGTATGGACAATGTTGTAGTATGGACAACAAGAAAGATTAGCACTGCAATTGTCTCAACTAACAGCGACTTAGCCCAATTCATTCCTAGTGCTAAGTCACTAATACCACTACTGAGTGAAGGGAAGAAGATGTGGCAAAAAGGTGAAACAGAAATGCAAATGAAGATGGCAGTCTGCTGAAGGATATGCTTGACTGCTCGTCAAACAAAGTCTCTGAGAAACTGAATCTAAGGAGTTGTTCTTTTTTCGTGATTAGCAGCGCAGCTAACACCAATCTTCTCTTAAGTTCTTAACTACATCAGAATGATGACAAGATGAATGGGAAAAACTTAACATAAAAAGACTAACTAATATTAGGAGGGTCATTCAAAATGAAATCCAAACTCTAGAATTTAAATAGTGATAGTAAACTTGTTCTTTCTTGAATATCTGAACGTATATGGAGAAACTGAGTAAGAAGCTTACCTCTTTTCTCTTGTCGCGTTTCCTTCTTACCTCGTGAAATGTATCTGCAAAAACAATCCATATCCTTGTTATGACTTCGCTAAGTAAGGATGAAACTATATAATGTAAGTCGGCATGAGGGCATGCCATCCTCATGCTATAAATAAAAATGATCATTCATGAGAGAGAGAGAGAGAGAGATGAGATGAGATGAGAAAACCCATGAGCATGTGTTGCTGCAACTCTACTTAAAAGAAAATTGAGGACTCTGAAAGTAACAAACAGTAAAAGTTATAAGACAATATTGTGGATAAACAAACAGGCTTCTCCACATCCATGATTCTAGCACTGATGTATAGTCATGAGTTCCTATTGTTAGCATTAATTATCCTGAAAAGCAATACCAGAGAACTTAGTAATCATTCCTGATTAACAACAGGAAAACAACAAGCATCGCACTCTCAACTGTATGGTCCTATACGGATCGATAAAATAAACAGGACACTCTCAACCAGTCATGGTTGCTATTCTGTTCTACTGTTTTGTTAAAGATTCCCATGACTTACTGCTCACTATAGTTTATCAATGAAAAACAACATCAATAACATAAAATAAAAGTAAAAAAGAAAGGGAACAAAATAAAATCAAAGAAAACAAAATTCGGGACATCCATTATGATAGACAAAATGCAATTACAGCCTAACTTCAATTTCGCAGCTAGAGCTCCATTTTCATCCAAAAACACCAAAGGGAGAAAATTTGCATTAAATTCTTAGTGTCACAATGGAAATCTGAAACCTCAAGGTCCCCAACTAAACCCACATAATTTAAGAAACCAATGCCCCATTTTTTGCCTCAGAATGAGATAATCTCACCAGAGACAACCTACAAATACTGAGTCGTCATTAAAAAGCTACATCTCCACTGAAAACTCATCAAATCCCACCACTAGGCCAACTCAATTATCACAACCCAGATGTCGTATATCTCCGATAGAGTGAAACAAAACAGCAAAACCTATAAAATAAAAAGACCCATAAACCAACAGATCGCGCTCAGGAAAATTAAATCAATGCATCGACCAATAATAATAAAATCAAATCAAATACCTTATAAAACGACGCAATTTAAATCCAAGCAAACACTCGACAATGAACCAAATAAGTAAAAGAGTACCTTGAAGTAAAAGCTTCTGAGCAGTTTCGTTGGGATCCATTGAGCACTCTTTGAGCATTGCGTATATCTCATCGTCGCTGTGATTCCCAGCGATCTCTTTAATGTTTTGGATCGTCTTCTTGACATTGTTTGGGATTGAAACCCTAGAAGCACCGCTCATGTTTACTGGAGTAAGCTACAGAGAGGTACCAAAGAGAATTGTAGAGAGAGAAAGGGTGGGGAGAAGGAAAATAGAGACAGAGAGAAACCAAACGAAAATTGTAGAGAGAGAAAGAGGGAGAAGGAGGGGACAGAAAGAGAAAGAAAAACAATATGAAAATTGGGGTTTCTGAAATTTGATCTGTGAAAAAGAACAAAAAAAAAATAAAAAAGGAAAAAAAAATGAAGAAGAAGAAGAAGAGAGAGAGGGAGGGAGCTTGAAGTGTGTTGTTCAGACAATTATACGTTTCGTTTGGGACTTGGAAAGTTTTTAGTAGTGGGCTCCTTTTTTACCTAGGAAAAAAACATAAAAATAAAAAAATAAAAATAAAACCGTAAATGAAAAAAAATGTATCATCGATGGTGCTAGGACCGAGTTTTGCTACAATAACACCAGAATTTGACACCAAAAGATTACATCTGCTTTTTAAACAAAAGTGCTATTGAGACCGATCTCAAAATCTGTATATTTATACAGATTTAAAGGCCGGTCAAAACAGCATTTTCGCTTTTTAAAAGTGGTATGAGAGGCTGAAATGGAATAATATTTTTTCAACAACTATTATGATTGGTTTCCAATCAATAAAATAAGCAGATGTAATCTTAGATGTCAAAATCTGGTGTCCCTCTAGTAATGCCCGTTAGGACCTATGATTATAACCTTATACGAGTGTCAATGCCTGACTGCTCCACGCCACCCAAAAAGAGGTCCACGTGTTAGGTCCAAAAGAACGCCATACATGAGGGGACGTGTTGAGAATAGTCCCACATGGGATATGAGAGCCTGGTAAACTTAATATATAATGATCTTAGGTCACACTACTCATTGCCAATTGGTTTTGAGTTGGAAGCCCACAAACTTAATAATGCCCAATGGGTACCGTTTTAAAAAGAACTAAAATTGGAATACTCAGAACCAAACTGGTACCGGAACCGTTTACCGGGACCTCATTTTGTGGATCCGTTTAATTTCGGATCTATTTCGGATCTATTTCGAATATACCCGTTTTGGATCCGTTTGATTTCGGATCCACCCAACGGGTACCCGTGGGTATTTGGTTCCATATAATTTTTATAATTTTATAGTTTAATCTACTATTATACAACAAATTTTTAATTTTTTTAATTAAAAAAGAAAATAAAAAGAAACCAATGACTATTATACAACAAATTTTGTAATAAAACTAATTTTACAATTGAATAGAATACGAAAATACAAAATGCAAATACTTTTCATGTGAAAAAAAAAAATTTAAAAAATAAAAAACGGGTATCAGGTACCCGCGGATCCTAGCGGTACCGGATCCGGAACCACCAATTGAGGTTCCGGAATCGGAACCGCCTTCATATTAACGAGACCGGATCTAGAACCTCTAGGATCCGATCCAGAACTGTCCCGTTGACACCCCTACCTGCTAATATATAATTATTTTTAGAGTGAGGATCCGCATACATGGTTAAAGCAATATTTTGTTGACACAGTTCATGTGGGGCTCGCATGGAGATGATCTAAGGGCTGATGTTTTGTGACGATGATGTAAGTACTATATAGATCATCCTCACAAAAATCACATCATTCTAAAGTTTTTAAGCCCATAAAAAATTGTGTGATCTACGAGCCATATATTTTTATAATATATTTTAAACCGATATTTGATCGGGTTATATAAGTTTTAGAATAGAATGAATTTTATATAAAGATGATCTACATAGTGAGAAATCGTTCTCACACCGTTGGATTATCTCCATGCAGGACCCCACATGGACTGTGTCTGCAACATGTTGCTTTAAGCACGTCTGCGGATCTTGACTCTTATTTTTCTCTCATATATATTTTGTTTTTATTTGGGATATATCCTAAATAACACTGAGACTTGTCCACACATGGGGGAGTTCTAGTGTTAAGTCTCGGCCTTGGATGGGTGAGACTTTATACTAGAGCTCGTTCTCATGCGACCAAGACCTGTTCGTCAGCCCTAGGTTTTGTTCTTGTTTTTTTAACAAAATAAAAATGAAAAAATGAAAAGAATTGTGACAATACTATAAAATGATGTGATTGAGAATTGTTTACGGGATTTGATGATCATCCTCTATGAAAATTTGTGCGAAATAAATTCTATTACATAAAAAGTTTTATATTCATATGCTTAAGACCGAATCAACAACGAAAAGTTTGTTCATGTTGTGAACCTAGGCATGAACCAAAACTCAATAAAACAGTAAAACAGTAAAACAGTATAAATTAAGGATGAACTATATATAGATATATATGTATATATCTATCAACGCAGTCAGAACACGCCTATACGAAGGCATACATGTAGAGTTACAATCAACTTACAATGAAAGAATGTCAACCTGGATCTTGATCAACATGATCACTACTGAAAGAATCATTATAATAATCAGTTCACACATTAAATATATGAAGAATCCGTCTTCAGATTGTTGGATAATTTAAGTGTGTCAAGATTATACTACAATGACTACAAGATGAATAAATATATATAAAAATACAAGTACTCCAAATAATGTAACCATTAAAAAACAAACCATAAGATATAGCCTGAACGTAGTTAACACACAAAACAAGAATTAACTGTTCATGTTATGACACATACATAACAACAATAATATATGGAGTACCACTTACCAGATATATGTTGAAACTTGATGACAAATTTTTATAAATCTATAAGTATATCCGCTGCAGAAAACTGGATAATTAATTAAAAGATAAAGAGAGAAAACAAACTGAATTAAAGAGTTAAGGATTGATCGAAGCATGTTGATCATAGTCTCTTTAAGTCGAATTCGCCCTTGTTATGGTTCTCATAATTCTTTAGACGTCGGTCTTTCAAGATACAACGATCGACGACAATTGAATGTAGCACTACAAATCCCAATGTCCAGCGAACCAATAAAATGTTTGTACATGCTTGTACTCTCAAAGAATAAAACTTTAAGGATCACAAAAAAAACGGCAAAGTCGAGAAGAATGCACTTGTGTACTATATTCTTTTCATAAGAATCCTAGGTTGGAGATTTTATAGCTTTCAAAGTAGCTGTAGGTGAAGATGTTGTCTCTATTAAATGACACCTCTTCATTTAAAAAGACACAACATGTGACCCTTCAAAGTTGGTTAAACTCATAAGACACCAGAAATTAAATATGTGTCTATTTCAAAAAAGTGTTCAACGTATGAACCAATCTAATATAATTGATTCTAGTGCCTAGGTCCACATTTGTACGTACCCAACACCAAGATTACATTAACAAATTTTGAGTCATGAGTTCATTCAAACATAAAATTTTCCAGCAAGTTTAAGTGGAACGTGATATCATAATGTTAAATGTGGTTATGCCGCTCAATTGACCTAGTCAACGTTGGTTCACTCACTCCGAAGAGAATTCCTAGATCCACTACTGATCCACAATGTGCTTCAAATGACCACAATTTATAGTACTTATCAATTCTTGCTGCACCATAAATAATAGTAAGCTACTAATTAAGAAATCAACAAAAATGATGATGATCGAAAAAGGATAGCCAAGCTAATATAGGTAACAAGAACCTATCACTCTTACGGTACCTTTGGCACTTCACTGAACATGTATACATGGCAGTGTGTGTGAAGTTTTGAAAAAATTAATTAAAGTTTTAGAAACTTCTTTTCTCTTGTATTTAAGGGAACTTCTATTTTAGGTGGGTTTTAGAAACTTCCTTTCTCTTATATTTGAGGGAACTTCTATTTTAGGTGGGTTTCCTTTTTCATATTTAGTTAGGATTCCATTTTCCTTCTCGGATTGGGATACCTATTGGAGGGTATAAATATAGGAGTAGGGCATTAGCCTAAAGTATTCAAAAAAAATAACATTGAGAGTGTGAGATCTCTTGAAAGGGTTGTGAGTCTGAAGATAGAGAGAAGAGTGTGAGAGCAATATTGTAGAAGAAGCAATATTGTAGAGAGAGAAGTTTGAGAAGCAAGCAAGAGAGAAGCTTGTGAGAGTAGTTGAGTGTGTGACTTACTTTGTAATCCCTTTGATCTTAGTGAAAGAAGTTGTTCTTTGCCGTGAACGTAGCCAAAGAGTGGTGAATCACGTAAATCGTTTGTGGTGTGTTTCTATTTCTTTTTTTCTATTATTTTCGTATTAGTATTTGCTTGTCATTGTTTGTGGTGAATCCTAAGCATACAACGGGCGAAAATCCTAACAATTAGTATCAGAGCTTTGGTGATCAACAATGGCAGCTTTTGCTACGATTGGAGATGGGAAGGTGGTAATAGAGAAATTTGATGGAAAGAAGAATTTTTCCTTGTGGCAACTTCGGATGAAAGATGCCTTGGTTCAACAAGGTCTAGATAATGCGTTGCGTGGGAAAGAAAAGAAGCCAACAAAGATGGATGATGAGAAGTGGGAAAATATCAATTCACGAGCGGTAAGTACTATTCGTTCGGGATTGTCTGATGAAGTTGTGTATGATGTGATGGAGGAAACATCTGCGATAGAATTATGGAAGAAGTTGGAGGACCTTTACATGGCTAAAAGTCTCACCAATCGACTGATTTTGAAGCAACAGATGTATTCTTTCGTAAGAGAAGAGGGTGTAGATCTACACACCCATCTAGGTGAGTTCAAACGAGTTCTTTGTGATTTATCTAATGTTGGCATTAAGTTAGAGGATGAGGATAAAGCAGTTCTTTTGCTTGCGTCATTACGCCGTACTCATAAGCACTTGATTAAGACTCTACTTTACGGTAGAGACACTATCACGTTAGAACAAGCAAAGAGTGCTATATTCTCTGATGAAAAGTTTGAAGAAGCAGAAGAGAAACATGATAAGTCACTAGGTCTGTTTGTTCAAGGAGGGAAGAAGAGTGGAAGTGGTACATAGAAGGGTGAAGCTTCGAAAGTGAGAAAACCAATCATGGAGTTGGAATGTTTCTACTGTGGAGTGAAAGGGCATATGATACGAGATTGTCCTGAGAAGAAAAAGAAAGAGGAGGAGAAGGCAATGGCTTCTGTAGCTATTGGAAAGTCAGATGATGAGGATTGTGGAGAGGTCCTGTCAATTATCGATAAAGAAACAAAAGCAAAAGAATAGATTCTTGATTCTGCTTGTTCCTATCATATATGTCCTCATAGAGAGTGGTTTACCTCATACACACATATAGTTGGTAAAGTCTTTATGGGTGACAATGCGATGTGTGATGTGGCAGAGATTGGAACACTCAAAATCAGGACCACAAATAGTTTGTTGAGGATATTAACTGGTATGTGTCATGTTCCTAGTGTGAAAAGGAATGTAATATCCTTGGGTGCGCTGGATTCGAAGGGTTGTCAGGTTGATGTGAAGTATGGGCTCATGAAAGTTAAAAGGAATTCTCGTATCATGTTCATGGCAAAGAGGGTTGATAATTTGTATGTCCTTTTAGGGAATACAAATTTTGGTGGAGCAGGTGGAGCAGTTGATAGAGCCGTTGGAGCTAGTAGAGTTGATAGAGCAGGTGGAGCAATTGCAAGAGTTGCAAAGGAGTGGAAGCCAATGATGAAGTCTTCCAAAGTGGTAGAAAAGGAGATATTGAAGAAAGAAGATGTGGCTCAAACATATGCTGTGTTTCAGATATGCAAGCTTGAAGATGATGATGATGCGATGGTTGATGATGATGTTAGTGTGATTCCTAAGATGGAAAGCAACTTGGGAGTTACTCAATGTAGATTGACGATGAAGTGCAAAGACAACAATAAGATGAAGATAAAAGGGATCAAAGAAGATTGAAGATGAAGCTGTAAGTATTTTGCCAACAAGTGATGATAATGAGCGTGAAGAGAAGAACGAGTACGTGAAGTAGAATTTTTCCAAAAGGTGGAGATTTGTGAAGTTTTGGAAAAATTAATTAAAGTTTTAGAAACTTCATTTCACTTGTATTTAAGGGAACTTCTATTTTAGGTGGGTTTTAGAAACTTCCTTTCTCTTATATTTGAGAGAACTTCTATTTTAGGTGGGTTTCCTTTTTCATATTTAGTTAGGATTCCCTTTTCCTTATAGGATTGTGATACCTATTGGAGGGTATAAATATAGGAGTAGGGCATTAGCCTAAAGTATTCAGAAAAAACAACATTGAGAGTGTGAGATCTCTTGAAAGGGTTGTGAGTCTGAGGATAGAGAGAAGAGTGTGAGAGCAATATTGTAGAGAGAGAAGTTTGAGAAGCAAGCTAGAGAGAAGCTTGTGAGAGTAGTTGAGTGTGTGGCTTGCTTTGTAATCCCTTTAATCTTAGTGAAAGAAGTTATTCTTTACCGTGGACGTAACCAAAGAGTGGTGAACCACGTAAATCGTTTGTGGTGTGTTTCTATTTCTTTTTCTCTATTATTTTCGTGTTAGTATTTGCTTGTCATTGTTTGTGGTGAATCCTAAGCATACAACGGGCGAAAATCGTAACAGTGTGACCCATGCAGCACTTCCAAGACATAGATTTTATAAGGATACAAAAGTACGTACCTCAATTAATATCAAAACCATGCAATAATATTTGGAAAGAATTTTTTTTAAAATTTTCTTTTCTTTATATATATATATATGTACATACATATATATATATATTAATTTTTTTTGTCAAATCTAAAAGTTACAATCTCCTTTGGAGTTTTTTTCTTTAGTCTCAGAATCTTGTAATTAAGCTATCATTGAAGACATCAAAGTATTTTCTAATAATAATTTCTAGTGGGCAAGTTCAGTATTTGATTGTTCTACTAAAGTTGGTGGTCCCAGCGTCAATAAAACAATTTGTATTGCCCCTGTACATCACAACAAAAGTAGTCTCCTTCTGGACCTTAAAGCCAAAGGAAATTTGATTGTTGATCCTTTGATTATCAAGAGAATTCAACCTTATATGAGTTCTATGTGCATGGTAATAACATGGAGCTTCTGGCCATTTTCTTTTTTTGGTCAAATCCTCTGAAATGGAATTTTTAAATTATATGGAGAACCTTCAATCAGCAATGTATATGTTGGGTAACTTGGAAGGAGAGAAATCAGCTAGCAAAAGTTGTGCCCAATATTTATATGGTCTGATCAGTCCTACTGCTATGTAAGTTGGAAACTCCTTAAAAACACTTTTAAAAGGAAAAAAATGGTGGATCCCACCCTACCAGAGAAGCGTCTATCACTAATTTTGTAAAACCATTGATCCAAAAATTAGTTCAACATTTTTTAATGCAATGGCACTAATTTGGATTTAATTAATCATGTTGAACGTAGCTGATATGTTTTTCCAGTCATATTTTTTTCAGCTTGTTTCCTAATAAAGATCTCCCGGCCCTTTTCTCTTTTATTGATTCACTGTAAAAAAAAAATACAAATTAAGAATCTCACCAAGCCTTTCACGAACATCTCTATCAAACATGGAGCTCTCTAACCTAATAGAACGGCAAACCTTAACTATATTTTACCTGAACAACGGTCTTACCTAGTCATGATCCTTGATAAGCATAAGGAATGATGAAATCTCAGGGTATCACATAAGGTCTCGATCCGTGTACGTCGTTCTTTAGACATTATGTTTACAATTAAAGTCCATGTGGGGTTTACATGGCGAAGAACCAATTACTAATTTTTAGTAAGGATGTTCTATTCATCATGTGGATCATTCTCATCATATCTTTTTAAAACTCTTAAACTCATAAAAAATTGGGTAATTTTATAAGTTGTCCAAAATTTTCAATCAGTGTTTTGATTGGGCAAGAAATTTTAGAATGATATGATTTTTGGTAGAGATGTTTCTAATCACCATAACGTAGATCATTTTTACCAAAAATCAGCCCTTGGTTCCTCACCATGTGGGCCCCATAGAGATGGTATGAATAACAACGTATATATAACGGGACTCATGTATATAATCTCATATATCAAATGATTTTTAGACCGACGCTTATACAAAACTGGTGCCAGACACTTATGTGGCAGGGTGAGACTCACCACTTATTCCTTCCAAAAGTGTTTTGAAGGGGGTTTCTAATTTACATGGCAATGGCTGACCATGCCACATATGCATCAGGCACAAGTTTTATAACTTGGTCGGTCCAAAAGACACTACTCATCTTTTCTGGTCTTTCAACAATTGTAGAATGATCTATATGGTAAGGAGAACAATCTTACAAAAAAAATCATCAGTTTTGATTCGCCTCCATGAGGACTCCACAAGTCAAAATAAAAATGGACACATAGAGAGCACATGTGAAAGGGGACATAGGATCTGCTCTCTTTCTCTCTCTCTCGTGAAAGCAGCTGATCGAACTTTTTGTTGCCGCTTAAGATATTTATGAAAGTACTAACAACAAACACACACACGGAGTTCTATGTACCAATGAGGAGTTGCAGATCAGTAGGTCAACTTTGTAACGATGAGGTATTCCATTTGATTTCAGTTTATGTATATATGACTTTTACGTCCAAAAGTAGGGACTAAATTTATAAAATAAGGACTAAAATTATAATGACTTTTTTTTACTTTTTTTTTTTTCCAAAACCCCTTTCCATAATGGTTGCCCTAATTTTATTATCTAGTTTTTTTTTTTGAAGAACAAGAAAACTAACATTCATTAAACAAGAACTCTATCAGAAAGAATAGAGTTCGAAATACAAGAATAACAGCAACAGACTTAATATTAAGTCTGAACAAGCTGTTTGAATACTTAAAATTAAAGGTTTGATCTGCCACGGAATTTGGGAATGGCTTCAGCATATCCTTCCATAATGCAGTGAGTAAGATGTACCACAGGTTTTGCCGTAGCGCCCTCTGTGAATTTTCGTTTTTGATGAGTTCTTTAGCTCCGTTTGGTATCAATTAAATTTGCGAAAATTCGCAGCCCAAAAATTTTCTTCATTTGACGCACACGTCAACGCTGCTGCTGCTGCTGCTCAAGATCTTCTTGCAGTTGCTAATAATTTTGAAGAACAAATTCTATTAAGGTGGGACGACGACCAATAAAAAGTTGTTGTGGATCATCAGGAAGATCTTTCAGTTGAAAATAATTTTGATGAACATATTCCATAAACGTGGGAGGACGACTAGTAAAAAGCTTCGGCGGCTGTGCTGCTGCTGGTAATTAAGAAGATGATCTTTCAGTAGCCGATAACTTCGAAGAACATATTGCTTAAACGTGGGAGGACGATTAGTAAAAAGCTGCTGCAGCTTCTTTAGCTGCTCCTGAAGATAAACTTCTCGCATTGGCTGATATATTTGAAGAAGATATTCCGTCAATGTGGGAGTACTTCGACTAGTAAAAAGCTCCTGCTCTTGATTCTGCTCTTGCTCCTGATTCTGCTCGTACTCCAGCTCCTGCTCCTGCTGATCAAGAAGATCTTGCTCTTGCTCATAATTTTGAATCAGATTAGACCTTCCAACAGTCGTTAATTGAGTACTTCGACTGGTAAAAAGCTCCTGCTCCTGCTGACCAAGAAGATGTTGCTCTTGCTCATAATTTTGAATCAGATTAGACCTTCCAGCAGTTGCTAATTGAGTACTTCGACTAGTAAAAAGCTCCTACTCCTGCTGACCAAGAAGATCTTGCTCTTGCTCATAATTTTGAATTAGATTAGACCTTCCAGCAATCGCTAATTGAGTACTTCGACTAGTAAAAAGCTCCTGCTCCTGCTGACCAAGAAGATCTTGCTCTTGCTCATAATTTTGAATCAGATTAGACCTTCCAGCAGTCGCTAATTGAGTACTTCGACTAGTAAAAAGCTCATGCTCCTGCTGATCAAGAAGAGCTTGCTCTTGCTCATAATTTTGAACCAGATTAGACCTTCCGGTAGTCAATAATTGAGACATTCTACTGCTAATTATAGATGATATTCGACGCTTCAATGTCTCATGGTTTATATATTCCTCCTAGAGTACACAAATTAACAGAACCAATGCATATATTATTATAAGTGTTAAGCTCAAAAAAAAATAATAATAATAATATAAAGACATCTAAAGAACTTCAATTTCATTTATATGTCCCTTCTTGCTAAAACAAAAAAAAAAGAAAAAAAAAAGAAGAAATTACCTTTGATGCAGCATTCATAAATAGTTCTTCCTCCAAGCGGAGAACGCTATTATTTACCCTTATTTGTCCCCATTGACGAGCTCGTGGATGGCATAAGATCATTTCTGCACTGCAAACACATTATTACTGATTCATCAACATAAAGGATATGATTAATTAAGTTCTGACACATTTTTAATTACATCATATATATATATAGCTCCATAAAAAAACCTTGTAGGGCCCACATGAGATGCATCCAGGGGTTAAGTTTTTGAGAGAATGATCTACATGATGAGGAGAACATAGTTACCTAAAATCAGCTTGTTCTAAAACTTCTAACCTCAAATCTACCCGTTTTAAATTAACAGTCAAAATAAAAGTTTAAAATTTGTAAATTTTTTAAGGGGTTTAGAAGTTTTATAACGAGCTAATTTTTGAATATGATGAAATACATAGTGAGGAGACCATCCTCTCAAAAAATCAGCTCTTAAGTGCATCACATGTTGGCCCTACAGGCGGAGGGGTTATATAAGGGGCTATATAAATGGATATATAACCTAACCTATATATATTATAGGATAATGTTATATGTACTCCTTGGATGACTCCTAGGATGACCGAAATATGACGTGGCGAGATCTGTTTTCAAACTTTAAAGAGTCTGAAGCAACTTTACATAAAGCAGATCTCACCACGTCAAATTTCGATCATCCAAGGAGTCAAGCGGAAAGTACAAGTAGCATTATCCATACATATATATATATATTAGTATCCAAACCCTTATGGGGATCTATTAAGAATCTGAAAACTTTAATAACTTGTGAAAAAGTGTTAAGACAGTCAAAAGCAAAATACAGCTGTTACTGCCACCATGATTAGAACTTACATTATGCTCCTTATAAATTGACGTGAATGATAGATTTCGAATTCCTCACGCCAGTTACCACTTTCAACTCCTCCTCCTCCTCCTTGGCTATGTACTTGATGATGATAAGCTGCACTTCTAGTATTGAGCTGCTGGCGGGGCGGAATAACAGACCAATTTGCAATAGCCAGAGGAGGGTTCGGTGCTTGCAAAGTCGACTGTCCTGCTAACTGATGAGTAGTGGTGTTACTCGCCGGCATCATTATGATGCCGTTGTATGATTCTAAATACTGCATCAAACATTAAAGATATTAATTCTTGCCAGTTTCAACCGAGATAATAAAGTGTACGCAAATTAGAATAAAATCAATAAAGAGTTGGGATCTGTTTTAAGTTTTTTTTACAGTAAAATATATAATGTTTGAGGCTCACATAGAGATAATCCTAATAAAGATTTTGGATAAAAATGCTCTCTTATATCTTCACTATGTAGATCATCATGTTCACCGAAAATCAACCTGTTCTTTATTTTTATTTTTTATTTTGATCAGCTAAGTGGAGAAATATATAGATAGAAAGAAGCTAGGGTACATATGAGTCATGGACCCAAGGTCCTACAAACAAAAGGTGAACAAAAAAAGACAAGAACAGAACAAACTACTACTACACCCACCCTGTAAACCCCATAGCACATCACGGAGGATCAAAATAAGTTCCTCTCCAATTGAGGATAACACTCTGAAAAGAAACATTTTGAAACACTCTCATAGTTGAAGCCCAGTAAAAGATCATCAAAGCCTTGAATTCAATGATAATCTTCTCCTTGAAACCATTTTAAAACTTATAACTAATCATCCGATGATATGAAACCAAAGGAAATTGAGCCATAATATACATGGGAAAATTAATTGTCGCACCCACCATATTTTCGTTTGCTACGGAAAGTGCCGATCATTTCTTAGGGCAAGTGTTATGCACACCTCAAACAAACAAAAAAAATATTTTTTGAAGTTTGAGCAAGTACCATGGGCACTACGAACAACCAAACCCCTCCCCCGATTCCAGATTTGGAGCTGGGACAAAGGGTTTGAGGGAGGAAGCAGAGTATGTGTCGGACGACACATTCTCTACCATTCCAAATTCTATCTTGTTTTTTGGGTTGTCAGTTATGATGGCTAGGTATTGGAAATGCTATTCAAGACAAATTTCATTGAAAAACCACATGTCACTATGTGATTTGCTATTGGAAATGCCATTCAAGACAAACTTCATTGAAAAAACCACATGTCACTTTGTGATTTGCTATAAAATTTGACAAAGTATGACATAATACAGATCATGGTTGTGCAAGTATGACCTGCGGCACAATCTATGCCAGCTAAGGTCTTCTCTCCATGGTACATACCTTCCCTCAATACCTTAAATCCCTACCTTAAATAACTTAAATAAGGGTTTCCCATGGTACTTGCCCTTAAACTTTATAACAAGCACCATTAAAGCATAACGTCAAAACAAACAAAACCATGTTTTCCTTTTGGTAGGGAATGTGTATAATTCTCTGTCTCTCCTCTCTACTCTTACAGTCCCTAAAACCCCAATCACCATTTGCACAGGATCAAAGCTACAGTTGTGATTTTGGAAAATAGCATCAACATCAATTGTAAAGAGACTTTTTTTTTCTCGATTCAGTATTTTGTTTTACTTTTATTTTTCTGGTCATATTTGTGCCAATTAAATTGCTTATTTGAAAGTGTGCAAAACTTTAAAATTAGCTTTCCCAATTTAGATTTTTTTTTTCAATTCTATTGCCAACTTGTATGTTATTTATTCTTAGGAGTGAAAACCTATATTTTTTCCAACAAATATCACATGCATTTTTAACATTTTATTTTTACTAGTAGTAATCTGGGACATCCAAAATAACAAGTTCACCTCCAGTGCCGGCCCTGAGACTGAAGAGGCCTGAAGCGCATCCAAAAGAATGTGGCCCCATATATTTTCACATATAAAAAAAATCACAAATACGCACTAAGAAAAAAAAATAAATTACGATAATAAGAACAATTGCATTTCACTAATTTACTAAAACAAAAGATTTCATATATGCTCAAAAAGCATTAGAGTATGTGTAATTTTTCTTTTTTGTAAGCATTGGACCCAAGTCATCTTAGGGTTACCTACATACTCAAGAAGGGGGACTAGCTAGACATGACCTCATTGAGATCCATCACAATGTAGTTCTCCTATATTAACCAAAATGTCAAAAACAAAGGCCAATGCCTACAACCACAACAAAAAAACTTTCAAAACTTCCACGACAAAACAGAAACACCCAATAAATAATATAAAGTGTCACTTCTGAAAGATCATTCTTCTTACATTTTTAACTGTAAAATTATTAATTATGGATGTATAATCATTCTTATTGGTTTGATAGAAAAATTCTAAAATACATGTTTCTTTCTTGATTTAAAAAATGTTCTTAAATACTTAGGGACCTTAAGGTTAAAATCATTAGGATCTTTGTCGCAAAATTAAACCCTTTTCAAATCAATTAAGGTTTAATATGTGCAAACTATCTTTAAGCCTTCTTCAAAAATCAATTAAGATTTACTGTTTCAAAACCCTCCTCAAAGGTAAATTAGAATCATCAGGCAATTAAGATTTCATATACTTAATTAGTATTTTTGCAACAAAGATGAACCATAAAATCTCTTTTATACACTTTTTAAAAATCAAATAGACAATTAGGGCTCAAACAATTAACATCTTATATCTAATTATCTATTAAACAACTTAACAAGCCAACTAAATTAAACAATCTTCAAAAAATAAAACCTAATTAAATAAAAATAGGATATCAAAAGTAAAAATTACGTTATTAGAATTCAGAGATTAAACTTACGAAGTTTCTACTGTTCACATACTTTAACGATTCATGCTTTATGGCTCAATACATTCCACCATTTTCCTTCATCGTCATTTATTCATTTAGGGCATTAACAACTATAAAAAGAAAGAGAAAAAGAGAAGAAACATATTGTTAATTTGTTATTTGTTCATCAGTAATTTACTAATTTATTATGTTTTTTATGTTTAGAAGTTAGACCTAGTGATTTTTTTTAATGATTCAAATGAATAATAGGAAAAATAATTGAAGAACAACGAAAAAATTGCTTACCTAAGAGGTTTTTAGGAACAAGGAAGAGCACCATTACACCGTGAAAGACTGAGTGTTTTTTTTTTGTTCTTGTTTTAAAATTTTCACTCTTGGTGAACTGGTGAAGATAAAAGATCCATCGAATTGGGATTTGAGTTGTTATATTTAAAATTTTTAATATCCCCAACTATATAACTATTTATTTAAAAAGCCATCTAATTTATTTTTTTTAAAATATACCCAACTACTATGTACTGGGTCTAGGAAGCCCCCTAGATCTTGGGGCCCAAAGCACCGCTTGTGGGGCTTTGGCCCAGGGCCGGGCCTGTTCACCTCTTCAAAAAAAAATTTAAATAAAAAAATAATAAACTTAATTCTTGAAGAAATACCAATTTTCAAGAGATTAATTTTTTTTCTTTTGATTTGTAAATTTTCTAATAAATAAATTAAGTACTGGAAGATTTAAAACAAAATTAAGAAAGATGATACATTGATTCCTATAGCTAACATACAATATTTATCTATCAATATCCAAAAGGGAATTTCCAAAGAGTTTTGGAAATTATTAATATGCCGCTGTAGATTATTACAACACCATTAATTTTCAAGAGATTACATCACCATGCATCATGGGTTCCACAATCAATCACAATTTTTTTTTTTGAGGAAACAATCAATCACAATTGAAGAGTTTGACCTAATAAGCAACAGCATATAATGATTTTGAATTGTTTAAACGATATATATATAGACGGACCAAAAAGTAAAAATAAAAAGATAGTGTTAATTAGGGTTTAACTAGCTAATACCTCCATAATTTAATGCTCCGTCCGTCTAATCGCTCACTTGCTGCTTCGACGTCGATCAAACACTGTTGCTCTTCGAAGATGATCGACTAGAAATTACTTGTAACAGATCTTAAAATGGGTACGACTGATTGATTGCTCTTTCTGAAAATATAAAACCCTAACTGGTATATATATATGTTGATAATAAGGAAGTTATATTTGAGAAGAAGTTGTTTTTCTTTAGATTTTTCTTTGGTAGAAAGAAGGAAGTTGTAATCGGGTGAGGAAGTTGTCTTTAAGAAGGAAGTTGTTATTTGATAAGAGCCACTCTACGAGCATCTCCAATGCAAATGTGCTCTGCTTCCTATGTGGCATGGCTCTCAAGAGATCCTCTTGAGACTTGCTTCCTATGTGGAGAAAAAACTTCAACAATTTATGTTGAAAAAAAATGCATCTCCAATGCAAATGTGGTGTGGTTGTTAGTTTTGCCTATGTGGCATTTAATTAATTAAATAATTTATTTTTTTAGTTGTAAAAAAGAAAAGAAAAAATGAAATCTTTAACAAGATTTGCTAAAAAAAAGAGGAGAGAGAATAATATATTTAACTGAATTTGCTGACTAGGATACTTTGTAAGATTCTTTTCATGTAATGAGTTTTGTGCTTGTAATGATCGGCAATTGGTTTCGAATGTGAACTATATATTGTATGGGATGAATTTGTTGTTGAAGATAGTATGGTAGTACTAAATTTGGTGCGATTCCGAGGATTTCGAATTTTTGCCCAAAAATGGCTTGTACAACGTGGTCCGAAACCTTTGAACTGCGATTCTGAGCAATTCTGGGGTCCAAACTTCGTGGTTTCAGTTCCTATCTTCATTTTATAGGACCTCCAAAGAGTGTGCAAAATTTGGTGCGATTCCGAGGATTTTGAATTTTCGCCTAAAAATGGCTTGTTCGACGTTGTCTGAAACCTTTGAACTGCGATTCTGAACCATATTTGCCACTTGCTGGGGTCTACTGTTACGAAACAAGCCGTAGCAAAAAATTATAATTTTTATTAATTTAGCTTATTAGCGACAGACTAAAACCGTCGCAAATAGCCTTTTTTTTTGAAAAAAAAACCCCTGCCCCCATTTTTTTTGTCTACATCCACACCCCCTCCATCCGTTCACATACATCCACATGCATTTAAGTTTACCTAAACCTTTAATATACACATTAACATTCATTCAAAATTTCCAAACCATACATCAACATTCATTCACAAAAGACTTGAATTTATTTCATTCACCATCACAATGACAATTCTATATATAAAACTTGTTAATATGAAACTTTAAGGTATTCAACAAAATATAAGTAGGCATTCCTAACTAAAATATTTGAACTGTAGATTCCCTCACAAAACTTTAAGGTTTTCAAGTGCCCGGTAAAATTCCAAGCTTATACACAGTACTCGCTTTTTCTTCACAACTTCCAAGTTCCAATCCAAGCTTCACATGTAAGGAATGAAAATAAGAATACAACATATTAGAACCATATTTGTGTTAGTTACAAAATCTAATATCTAATAGAAGAACTGCATTTGAATAAAGAAATCAAATGGGATCCACTATAAGTCATCAAAAACATTGGACATCATAATACAAATAATTATGAGTCAGGACAAATGGGATCCACTATAACAATTATTCTATAACACAAGGATACCTCCTTTGACAATTTATAAACTTAATTAAGGAGGAGCTAATACAAAAGAATACTAGCAGCATACACCAAACTAAACATGACAACATTCAATTGCATTACAAAACCAAATCATACATGAAGAACTACAAGGATAATATAATTAATATACAGTCATTGAGGAATGTGAGTGAACAACAAATCTACAACAGAGAAACTATAGAAAATACTGAGAAACTAAGGAGTAAATCAAATAAACACATCCAATTACTTGTAATGAACTTGAAATCGCTACTTAGCCCCAATAGATGGTTTTAAAAAGGGATTCAATTGTTAATATGTGAAAGTAAGTGATTCATACACAAAGCTAGTTTTCTTCTTCACAACTTTCAAGTTCACATCCAAAATGGGCTTCACATGCAAGGAAAAAAATATATTAGAACCATGTTTGTGTAGACTGTTAGCATATGATGATTCTTAATGAGTTGATAAACTAGAGAATATATTTTCTTACTGTCTTCAACAACATTAAGTTGAGTTCTAGTCATTCATTGCTCGTCAATTTTTGTTACCACCACCACCCCTACCCCTAGAGTCCTAGACAAAGTAATCTCTCCAACAAACCCACTTTTGCATCATCACAGGTGTGATTTAAAGAAATCATCACATAAAAGTTCAATCATTGAATCATCTTACATGACCCACAAACAAGTGTAAGTAGAATATAAGAATAAAATAGGTATTAGATTGGCCCACTTGGAATACTAGTTATGACTGATGTGATCTAAATTTTAAAGAGATCTTTGTTAAAAAAAATCAACCATTGGTTCAACCCACGTAGCACTCACTCGCAGCTCTGTAAACCAAGTGTAGTTATTAAAGAAATGAGTCCACTTAGAGACGATATATGAACTGATGTTCATCTAAACGTTGAATAGATCATCGTCTCAAAATATCAACCATTCAGGCTCAATAGCGATTGTAAGTAGAGTTTAGAAATAGGATGACTAAAAGTGTGCAACAAGTAACGAAGTGTGGGGTGGAAATATACAATTCCTTTTAGAAGTTTTTGACAACAATAAAGCTTTTTGGACAGACCTGTTTACAAAACTGATGTCAGATACTTATGTGGCAGGGTGAGACCCACCATTTTTCCCCTCTCAAAAATGTTATGAGGGGGTTTCTAACTTATATGGCAGTGCGACTTACCATGCCACATAAGTGTCGGACATTTGTTTTGTAAGCCCGTCGGTCCAAACAACAACGCTCTTTTGACAAACGTAAAAGAAGTCAGAGCTCATTCAAATCTTAAATATGGAGAATGAGGCAAAATGACTTGCATGGGAAAATGATTGGTATTTAGGATATAACAACATTTAGTTAGTCTGAAGGACATAATGAACCTACAACAGTGTCATCTGTTCCTAAAAAAAAAAAACAAGGACGACAAGGACAATTGACTTATAAGGGTTGTTGTATTTGAATAAGGGCATATGACGAAATCATTAGGACTATTCTAGAAAAATAAAACTTGTTACCTTAACATCCCTAACATTTTCTAGGGTTTCTAGAGACGAGATCAATTAAAGAGACCAGATAAAGAAGAATATTTTGCAATTGTTGATGTTCTCACTGGAGGGTGTGAAAACACTTGATTTTTTTTTTAAATGGTTATCGTTCACGTTATCAGTTAACTATTTGATTGTATGCTCAAAGATGACTGCACATAGGTGTTTGGCCTAGCAGTTGTGTACCCTTCTAATGACTTGGGAGGTCTTGGGATCAAAACTATTGGCCTGTGGTTTGCCATTAGTTTATCTTAAGTAATATTGTTACGAAAGCCCTATGGTAGCCATTACTATGGCAGTGTCATTGCACTAATTTGTGGGCATCTTCCCTATCCGGATCACAAACCAAACGCGACCTCATCGGGTTAAAAACATTGGGATTCAGCTTTGACTTCTGGATGGTAAGTGCTAAAGTCAACGGCTAAAACAACTCAATCTCACCGATGGATTTTGTTAACATGTGCCCTTAGGGCACATGTTAAGCTTTTTGGTTTTGGGTTTTGTTTAGTTTCTTAAGGTTGTCCAAATGGGTTAATTTTTTAATATGTATATTATTTATACTATTTAAATCATATCTAAAAAAATAAGCTCAATTGGAGTCCTCTAGCACCCTCTAGCACCACAAACACTTAATTTAGATTTTAATAGTATGAATGAACGACTGACATTTAAAGTGATTTGTTTAGAGGGTTAGATATCTCTGATTGACCTGATTTTTTGTAGATATCTTATAAATAATGATAATATTATGCTTACAAAAATTCAGCTGATTTGAAGATCTGTAACTTGCAAAAAAAACCCTTCAAAAATATCCTTATCATGTGCCCAAAGGGCACACGTTAACAAGACCCCTCACCGATTATTGGTGTATTAGTCGCACTTTATCACATCTCTCGAGAACATTCTTAAAGGCGTACGGTATATGTCGGTTCCCGTCTGATGTTTTAATTTAAAAGGCCCCGACTCCCACCAACTTGCCCTAAATTCCTCACTTTCGAACTCAAGCTTTCTTCCCTTTCGTTACGAAACCCTAACCCTAATACGTTTCTTTTTCATCTCAAACGACATATTGATCAACTCGATTCTATTATCTTCTCTGGTTCCGCAATTTCTCTCTCTCTCTTTTTCGTTTCAGATCTATTGTTCGTAACTATTAATTTCGCATATTATGGGTTCGAAATCGAAAGAAAACGATTCAAGGCCTTCTGAAGGAGACGGAGCGAGTCCAGGGTTCGTGTTTCTTCTACTGTTTTTTATTTTTTTTATTTTTAAGAATGTTTGTTTTGATCTGTTATTTATTTTCTGCTTTTTCTCTATTAAATCTGAAAGTGGGAAATTTGTTTGTTCTTTATATTCCAGGAAGATTTTCATCGGAGGACTAGCTAAAGATACTAGCTTAGGTAAGTTCTAAATACTAATCTTTGAACGGTCTGATAGAGAGAAAACAATCTTTTCTGGGTTTGTCTGTGATTTTTTTTTGCCCGTTAAAATAATGTGTAAAAAGTAGGTGAATTAGGGTTTTGCGAAATTGAGAACAGCAACAACCCGAACAAGAAGTTTCTGCCTTACTATTCGCATAGGAGAATTATTTTATTTTTTAAAACTTGTATTGCGTCCAAACAGTGATGGGTGTGTGTATACATACCGTCATGTTCGGTTGATGAAATTAATTAGAATTTTTGAGATTATTGTATTTCAAGATTTTATCTGTGAAACTTTCTAGCTCTGTTTTTTTTTTTTTGGTTGATGATTTTGATACATTTTCAATTACTGAGTTTGCTCTTTTTTTATCTGCTGCTTTTGTGATGAATTTAGCTACATTCGCAAAGTATTTTGAAAAATATGGAGAGATAACTGATTCAGTGATAATGAAAGATCGGTACACGGGGCAACCAAGGGGTTTTGGATTTATTACGTATGCTGACCCTTCAGTTGTTGACAAAGTGATTGAAGAGATACATGTCATCAATGGAAAACAAGTAAGTTTTTCTTCTGGATGGTCTCTTATGTAGTTTCTATTTGTGGTATAGTGTCAAAAGTTATGTTAAGTTTATGATTTGTTAACATTCTATAATTTCCAGTGTGGATTCCATGGGATGGATTAGCTGTTTAGGTCTCACGTTCATTCCATTATGTTTCATTGGATTTAATAAATTATGTAGTGTTTGCGTAGTTGTAGGTACCAGAAAAGAAGCGTGTAAACAGTTTTTTTCTCAAGTTTATATTGTCGTGGTAAACCCCTATGTTTTACTTATAAAAAGAACAGAAGAGAAAAAAATAAACTTATGTTCACAAATTTTTGTTTGATGATTGTTTGCTCTGTTTTATGTGGAAATAGCATTTTCGTAGTGTAGTTTCTTCTATTGGTTCTGGAATCTGAATTAAATGTTCATCTGACTTTTTTTTACTAATAAAGAAATGTTTATGGGAGATTTTCATATCAGCATTGGAAGGGTGAGAGCTTTGTATTTTCACTGATCAAAAATTATAATTTTGAGATGATAGGTTGAGATTAAAAGAACCATTCCGAAGGGTTCTGCACAATCTAAAGATTTCAAAACAAAGAAGATCTTTGTTGGTGGGGTGCCATCAACTGTCACTGAAGGTACAATTCAAGTTATAAATTTTCAGTAGCTTTTTACTATGATAACTGTTTAGTGTTGTCACCACCACATATTTCATAATTTCTTCTGTTGTTTTATCTTGTTTTTTTAACTGAATAGATGAGTTCAAGAATTTCTTCTCCAAGTATGGGACGGTGGTGGATAACCAGATTATACGGGATCATGCGACTAACCGCTCTCGAGGTTTTGGATTTATAATATTTGATAGTGAACAAGTTGTAGATGATTTGATAGCGAAAGGAAATATGATTGATATGGCGGGTACCCAGGTTAGTTTAATTCAGAGTTCGCTTAAAAAAATTGGCATGGATACAGACTTTTGTTTATCCCATATTCGATTTTCAATTTTTTCATTACTTTGTTTCTTTGGGGGCAAATACAGCAGGGTGTTGTTTACTTATTATTGCTATATTCAGGTCAACCTGTGTTCTGTTCTGTATTTAGGCAGGGTCATCAGAGTTGTATAGATGTTCCCAAGCCAAGGCTCTCAATATTATTTACAGGTGGCAGAACTTAGGTTAACTCAATTCCTTTGTTGTAGGTGGAGATCAAGAAGGCTGAACCAAAGAAAGCCTCAAATCCACCATTTGCTCCTCCTTTTGGGAGTGAATCTAGGGCTCGGTCTTTCAGCGATGGTCCTGGTGGGTTTCCTGAACCATATAGTGGTTTTGGTAGCAGCGAATTTGGTCCTGGTTCTTATAGGACCCCTGGGGGATTTGGTAGGTATGGTGGGTACGGTGGTGGTGGCGGTGAGTTTGGTGGTGGATATGGTGGTTTTGGTGGCAGTGGCTTAGGTGGTTATCGAGGGGAATCCTCCCTCGGCAGTTATAGTCGATTTGGTGGTGGATACGGTGGAGGATTTGGTGGGGGATATGGTGGAGGTGGTTATGGCCGAGGTGTTGATGGCTATGGAGGAGGCTATTCAGGATATGGTGGTGGTTATGAATCTGGCCCTGGTCCCAGTTATGGTGGAGCTGGAGGGTTCTATGGAAGTAGGTCAGGTTATAGTGGCAGTAGTCGGTACCATCCTTATGCAAGGTAGAAAGATAATATTGTTGCAGTTGCTTTAAGCTTTTGTCTAGAAGTTTGTGCAGGTTCATCTAGTTTTATTACAGCATATTATCGCTCGTGGCTCTATAGAGGCTTGTTTGGAGGTGTGCTAGAATTTACTGCAGGGAGGTCTAGAAGATCTAGAAGACCAGAAGAAATAGAAGTATTCTCGCTTGCTACTGCAAAGGAGGTCTAGAAGATCTAGAACAGCTCTACTAGTTTGTCTACTATTTGAAGACCTAGAAGAATACTAGTTTACCTTCTATTTTGTTATGACTTGGATTAGACAATCGTTCTAGACATCTCTTTGAATCTAGTGTTAATTGAATATGTTTTGATTAGACTTAGAAATTCTGTTATTTGTAGATTTTTAATTAGTATGTAGACTTTGGATTTTTTATTTAGAGTATCTTATGACTATCTTATTCGCTTAGTCTTCTTTAGATAGACATCTATTTTCCTTGTATGACATCAACTAGCTAGATTTGGCAGGGAAAAATTACTGTTTTAGCTTTGAATTAGTGACCAGTCAGAGCGGTAATGCTTGAACAAGAACACATCTTTTGAGACCTGCTGCAAGATCGTGTTTGTAGCTGGTCATGGGTCCCTAACCTATGTTAGTTGCTTTGAAATCTCACTAAATCTTCTGTGAATGTATGGGACTCTCTACCTTTATAAGCATGGTCGAAGGAAATCTAAGGGGTTCATATTGGGCTGTCGTATTAATCGATGATTGGTAGTGTATTTGTCGTTCAGAAGCTCTTGTTTCCACTTGTAGATTTTGAAGGAGTGGTAGTTGCCTTATTAGCAATATTGTCTAGCATGATCAATCGGTTCCAGACAATTGCTGAAGTGTTATATGGTTAATGGTTCATTATTGTCAAGGGTTTGCTGATTTTATTTCCCGAGGCCTGACCTCTGGGAGGTCAGGGGATCGCATCCCAGCAAGGGTTCTTCTTCGATGGACCGAGTTGAAGGCTGCTACCCCCTCTAGGTTCATCCCTAGAGTGAGACCTTGTACAGGTGGTGTGAGCCTTTGTCCAATTACCTATAAAAAAAGAACAAAGACATGTAAATTGCAATTTTTGTTTGGGAATAATGAAATTGTTTTTTTTTTTTTTTTAAAATCATTAGATGGTTGTTTCTGAGCTGCTTATTTTCTTTTTTGGCGTGTTTTTAGCTGCTGCTGAGTTCCTATTCCACCTGCACAAATGATTAAAAAAAATAGACAGTTCGCTTCGTAATTTAAAGTACCTACAGTTCTGGACGTCTTTCCAATTGGGGTTGCGCTTTTGAATTTTTGAAATGCACCATCTATTAAAACTAACATGAGTGTACGTGGGCCTACGTAGACCTACGTAGAGATGATTTTAAGTTGGGGTTTGTTTGGATGGGGTATTTCACGGGGACTAGTAGAAAATTAGTTAGATTTTTTAACATGATTTTTAACTAGTTTTCTATTAAATCCATGTTCCTTACCAAATCTTTACTTTGTCAATTGGGCTGTGCCAGCACGAAGCATGGCCTGACTGGGTTTCGTGCTGGGTTGTGCCGTGCCGAGTCACCATTTTGGTCAGCCTAGCACGGCCCAGTGGCCCAGCACGTTAACACTCGTGCTGGGCCGTGCCAGCCCATCGTGCTAGTGGGCCGCCCACAAAGTTGTAATTTTTTTGTACAAAATGTTGCTAAGGAAGTTTGAACCTTGGTTGTGTATGAAAGTAGAATGAACCCTTACTAACTAGGCTACTAGTTTTTATTGGTCGTTCCGGCTTACGTTCTTTTTACAGTTATACTTAAAAGAGTCGGGATCCTGCAATGTTATTTTTACATCGTTATTCTTACATTAGTTGTGGGGCCCACATGGTTAGGAAACAAGAGCTGATTTTTTGTGAGAATTATCTTCAAGATGAGTAGAATATTTCTACCAAAAATCATTTCATTCTAAAATTTATAGTCCCATCAAAAAATGATTAGAAATTGATTAAGAATAAATGGTAAACAATGAACGGTGAGAAAAAGAGTCAATTTATGGGGCTACCAGTTTTATAATGGGATAATTTTTTGTGAGGATGATCTATAAGGTGAAAAGAACATTCTCAAAAAAATATCAGCACTTAGATCAAACTCATGTGGGCTCCATATGTCACTGTACATGTAAAATGTACAAATAAGACTGTATACCGATCCATTTTCATACTTAAATTTGGTAAATGGTAATTCATCACGATGGACAATCACGTAATATGGATCGTAATAATGATGGATGATGGATGATGATGACGAAAGCTAATCATGATGGATGATGATGATGAAGGCCAATCATGATGGATGATGATGATAGTGATGGTAATTATGGGTGATGTTAATGATGGGAGATGATGATGATGGGATGTTCATAATGGTGGTAGAGATGGTGATAATGACACATGATGATTATGGATAATGATGCGACCATTACACTTACTCAATTATAATAAAGGTTTCCTTTCTAATATCACCCTAAACCTAAACCTACCTAAGCTCGCTCCAAGGATAAAACTCCATAACCTGAAATGATAAAATAAACCATGTAGTAGTAGAACCATCATTATCACCCGTCATCATCACTATTATCATCCATGATGACAATCACATACACATCATGATGCATGATCATTATCACACGTCATCCTCATAACCATCAATTAAGATAAATTACTATAATGTATTGATAAAAATTAAAAACTTCAAATTAATGTCAAAACAAGCTTGTAAGTTAATTGGTCAAAGAGTCATAAGTTATCCCTTAAGACCAAAGTTCAAAACTTAGTAATAGGTTTTTATTAAAAAAATTTAAAAACCTTGTTATGGGTCGTGCTTGGGCCGTGCTTTGGCCCATTGTGCCGTGCTTCGTGCTGGCCCATCGTGTCGTGCCTATTCGTGCTGGACTCGTGCTGGATTCGTGCCGTGCAGGGCTATGTGCCATGCTTGGGCTGGGATGGGCCAAAATCGTGCCTGTGCCGTGCTCGTGCTACTGGGCTCAATAGGCCTGCCCAGCATGACCCAGCCAATGGGCCGTGCCAGCCCAGGCACGAAATGGGATGGGCTGGGCTGGGCTGCCACGTGGCCGTGCTGGACCGTGTCGTGCCTGGGCGGCACGACCCAATTGACACCTCTATTTGTAGTTGGTTGATGAGGGTATCTCATAATAAATATTTGATAGAATTTGTAATGAGTTTACAAAATATGCAATCTATTTTTTTTTAATTTATAGAATTTTAATTAGTACCTACAAGAATCTTGGAGCACTCGACTAATCCTTGAGAAATTTCTCTTATTCTTTCGTTTTCTTTTTTTCTTTTTAAATACTGTAAAATGCATTATTGTACAACTAAGAGATTGGACTAGTTCCCAATTGTAAGTACAAGCTACATTTTTTTTAAAATAATGTGAAATGCATTACTGTACAATTAAGGGCATTTTAAAATGGATCCCAATCCACCATTTTAGGGATCCTTAGTGGAGGGTATCATGGGATGAACGCGCTCATTCCATGAGCTACACACCACGCTACACGCTTAATATTTAATTCTTAAATATTAGGAAAGCTATTTCTCTCTCTTACTTTTTCTATTTTTTCTCTTTAAACAAATGAAAACAACATATCTCAACTGATTTTTTTTATCTCTCTAATATTTTATCTATATTTTTTTTTGTTTCTTCACCCATTTTTAGGGATTCCCCACTAGAGCAAAATACTTTTTATCATGAATTTTCTATTTTTAGGGATCCATTTTTAGATTTCCCACTAGAAATGCCCTAAGAGATTGGACTAGTTCCCAGGTAGAGAATATAACCTTTACTAGTGGAGAGAAGGAAGAGAGAAACCCCAATCCTACAACATAGGAGCAATCAATTATTGATAAGAGAGATTACTCATATGTTCTTGAATTTTGCACACTCTTCAACATTTTTAAATTATTCGATGTAAGCGAGATTTGAATCGAAATCAACAATAAAAATTTTACGAGTTAAGTTACAAAATCAAATAAATGTTTGAGCCTATACAGAGGATTGCTAGCATGCAACTCCTGAAAAAAGCTTGTACACATCTATCTCTATATTGTTAACAGAACCTACCTTCCTGTCAACGGACGTTTGGCCACAAAAAAACTCTCTTAAAGGACAAGAATAACGGGATTTGAAAATTTTGATAGGGCAATACGAAGATGATTCAAGAGTTAATTTTTTGTGAGGATGATCTATTCACTATGTAGACCATCTAATATTAAAATCACATCATTCTTGTCACTAAATTTAAGACTTTAGATCTGAAATGAATACCATATAAAGATTTGAAGAAAGTGCATGATTTTTTATTTTTAAAATTTTTATACTAATCCATAAAATATTGACTGTAATTAGTTTGATTAGAGCACCTTACTAGTCCCTAGGGTGTGAGCAGACCTCCCTATCCCCACACAACCAGTTAAAATTTTATTGTGGGAGTGGCCATCAGGAGGATCGATCACTCGACCTCCATTTTGTGAGGTGAGTGTCTTGACCACTTAGCCATCCTCCTGACGGTTTAATTAGTTTGATTTACTCTAATATGGAGTTCCAGTGACAATCGTCCAACTTTTATTTTTGATGGGCAGCACGATTTAAGACTCACAATACCTTAACCTGGATAAAATTGGGCCGAGCTAGTTGAAATTTGGGATAGATGTATAATCTAGACTGAAACCCTAGGTGAATCGGATAGAATTGGGACTGAAAGAGAAGAGGTCCTTCTATTCCATATTAAATGAAAAAAAAAATCTTTGTGAGCTTTGAACCCACGACGTCCGAAACTTCCCACCGCTGGGTGAACGCATGTGGTCCTTCCACTCAAAAACACCTCTGTTGATTAATGTGGCGAGAGAAGCTAGCCCACCACCACTCATCAAAGGGCACCCGGACCAGCCATCCATCACTTGATCCAAGGGCCCCCACGCATCCAGAAAAGTATGAAAAGCTGCCACCAATAAAGTAGTGAGAAAAGAAGAGAATACTTGTGCTGTGGCGGGTGGCGAGTCTATACTTCTCTGTTCTTCTCTCTAGTTTGAGATTGGCTCCAATCCAAAGCCCTAGAAATGGAAAACAATGCTATTAAAATTGATAATGAATCAAGTCCTTCTTCATCTCTGCTTCTCACTCCTCAAAACGTCGATTCTCTTTTCAATTCCGTCGAAGCCTTTCTCTTCGATTGCGATGGTTCATTAAATTCACACTTCAAATAATTTTTTTTCAGTAAAATTTTGATCTTTCTGATTCAAACTTAATTAATTTTTCTATTTGATCTGATTTTTTTTTTATTTGATTCAAATTCCAGGCGTCATTTGGAAAGGTGATAAGCTCATCGAAGGTGTTCCAGAGACATTAGAGATGCTTCGTTCTAAAGTAAGTAAATAATTGAATTTTTAACATTTCTGTCTGGTTTTTTAATCTTTGTTCACGTTTTTATTGATTTCACTTTTGATTGATAAAATTTGATTCTGAATTTAGGGGAAAAAACTAGTTTTTGTGACGAACAATTCGACAAAATCAAGAAAACAATATGCTAAGAAATTCTGTTCGCTTGGAATTTCTGTTACTGAGGTTTGTTCATTATTAGTGATGAATTTTTAAGTTTTTATGATGTTTGCAAGTGCTGGCTTCTTTATTACAACACTAATTGTTTTATTTGTAGGAAGAAATCTTCTCTTCGTCGTTCGCTGCAGCTATGTACTTGAAAGTTAATGATTTTCCTCGAGAGAAAAAGGTCAAATTTTTGTGATTTTTTTTTCTACCCTTTAATTTATTTATTTTTTTGGGTTGACAGAACAGTAAGCCATGTTTGGATAATTCGAACGGAAAAGCATTCCAGGGAATGTGATTTGTAGTTTGGGAATCATTTCCCCCTCCCCCCTCGAGTTTGCTATTCCCCAAAAAATGGGAGAATGATTCTGGGTTTAACAGCATCAGAATAGAATCACATTCCCGATAATTCGATTCCATTCCCATCGTGCAAACATGGCCTTCAAACTTCATATGATAAAACTTTCTAGTTTGATGGTCTAATTATTATATAGCCAAATCAATGCTAATAAATGATTAAATTCTTATGTTCTGATGTTTTCTCTCTACTTCTTTAATTAGTAAGGACATAATTTACAATTGTTTTTTTGGTACCATTAGTGGTTTTTTCGGTATGTAACTTGTCACATATTCTTGGTGGAGTAACTAATTTGGGGAATGGATTTTTTTTTTCTATTGTTGTAGGTTTATGTAATAGGTGAGGAGGGTATATTGGAAGAGCTGGAGCTTGCTGGTTTTACAGGTCTTGGTGGCCCTGTAAGTTTCTTATCTCTGCAGTTAATTCAAGCTTTAGCAGATATCACTTGCAACGTTCATGTTTAATGACACCAATTATGTTCTTCAATCTTCTCTAACATGTTCAACTTTTCTATGTACATTTATGTATGTCAAGAACCAGTGTCTTAAAAAACAGATTTGATGATTTAGCCAATATAAAAAGGTCAATTTAGATGAAATTTAGGATTGAAATCTGTATATGCATTTGGACTTTTGAAAATGAATTTTTTGTTTAAGAGTTATGGTAATATATTAGGAGATGAATATCAGTTCCTATGTTAGTTTCATTCAAATAAAAATATGGAATTGTACTGCAGGAAGATGGGAAGAAGAAAGTAGAGCTAAAACCAAACTGCCTCTTTGAACATGATAAGAGTGTAATATAACTTCATACCCATCTATTCTTTCAGATATACTCTTGCTATTTGCATGAATGATTAATAATATTGCAATTCCTATTTCCAGGTTGGAGCTGTAGTGGTTGGACTTGACCAGTATATTAACTATTACAAACTTCAGTGAGACACCTAAATCCTCTATTTCCTTTCATCCTCTCCTGGCCAAGTAGCAGCAATCTTTTACTGTGCAAGAATGAACCTCTTTATTCTTAGAAAAGAAAAACATTTATACCCAAAAATTGAATTTTAGGGTACCATACATTTGCCAGACACATGAGGAGCTACTAGCTAGGGTATCGATATTCCAACATTGATTAAGTTTGAAATCTTCCAGGTAGAAACAGAAGAACCTGATGAGTGTAGCCAACATTGGTCTATCATGTTCATTTAGTTTCTTATATTTTCGCCACCCAAAAGAATGTGATCTAGCAGATGTCTGTCTTCGTTTATTAGTCCACATTTTTTACATTGCTGTCATCAAAATATGTTAATTATCAATCAAACTACTATTTTCTCGATCCCAATGCGAATCACCGTCTTCTCTGCAGCATTCTGGTAAAATTTGAGTGGAGTTTAATCAACCAGTGAGTGCTTCCTTCTAATGTGTCTAAACTGCCAAAAGTAGGGTTGAGCGAATGGCTAGAATACAAGCACAAGGACACTTAAATCCTTAGGCTACCTAGACCACCCTTTTAGAAGCTTCAATATTCTTGTAATGTTAACTGCAAGAAAAGCTCTGTTTTAGTTTGAATGAACTTCTTTCGGATAAATTCTAATCTTACTTTAGACAAAAAAAGTAAATATATGATCTGGCAGGTACGGAACCCTTTGCATCCGTGAGAATCCTGGGTGCCTTTTCATCGCTACCAATCGTGATGCAGTGGGCCATATGAGTGATTTGCAAGAATGGCCTGGTTACTTCTTAACTACTACCAATTCCTCAATGACACCAGATTTTTATGAGTACGTTTGTGTTACACCTTCATTTAGATAATAGTTTTCAACTCTACTCTTTTCAGGTGCTGGATGTATGGTTGCTGCCGTGTGTGGATCAACTCAAAAAGAACCCATTGTGGTTGGAAAACCTTCAACCTTTATGATGGATTTCTTACTACAGAAGTATGTGTAACCATCGGCTAAAATTTATTTGTTCCATGTTTGCAGGAAAATATGACAGAACTGAGGCATGTTCCTCAAATGGATCCTGCCTCTGCCCCTTCCGACGTGTCAGTAGCCTCTTTGTGAGCCAAAGACAAAAATCTGTCTGAGACTCTGAGGTTAGAACCAAATGGTTCATATTAAAAGGTTGGACGGTTGGAGGGGCAGGTTTGTGGTTATGTGTACAGGATTCCCTAGTCTAACTTGCTTCAGATCTATCACGATTTCATCCAATTCTTGTAGTATACCAATAACCTGATTCACCGAAGCTGAATAATCAAGGAACTTTCCTACAGATTATGATAACTCGAACTTTTGACTTGATTACGATTGAAAGAAGAAAAAGTATCAAATAATCATTCTATGATCATAAGCAGTAGGAACAATTACTTGATCTCTTCAAACTTTGATGAAATAGGAATGGCTGAGCTTATCAGTATGCTACTACATTTCACTTTTGGATGAAATTCAGTTGGCATTGGATTGCATAGCCATAGATAGATGTTCTATAAAAGTTCATATTTTAATGTTGCTTTCTGTTTCACAGATTTCAGATCAGTACCTCAAAAATGTGTATGGTGGGTGATAGACTGGACACTGATATACTCTTTGGACAAAATGCTGGCTGCAAGACCCTCCTTGTCCTCTCAGGTTCAAATCCTGACTGCTAGATCCTCCCTGAAAGACCCACCTTTTTGTTTCTTTCTTTCTCTCTCTTAAATCAATTATACTCAGCCGTTGCTTTTTATCATGTTAACAGGTGTGACAACGCTATCTGCTCTTCAAGACCCTTCAAACATTATCCAGCCAGACTACTATGTAAACAAGGTATCCGACATTCTTAAATTCCTAGGATGATAATCTTAACCTTCTTCGGATTTGTCACAGATTGATTTATTTAGCTTTCATCGAGATCAATATTGCACCCCTGAATCCCTTAACTGCATTGGAGCAGTATTTACACATTGTATGTACCCTTATAAATTAAGGAAAAGTTGAAAAATTCCTGAATTGTTAGTCATCTAATGGTGTGTTTGGATACATTTTGGAGGTGGGATTTTTTAGAGCTCAAGGGCTCTGTAGACCCGACAATACAAATTTCACACATTAGCTTGTCAATTTTGTAATACGCACAACTGCACAAGCTATTTTCTGGTTGTGTTAGCAGTTCTACAAATCAACAGATATACCCAGTTTGTATTGTCGAGTCTATGAAACCAACTAGTAAGGTGTGATGAATTAGTAAAAATGTAGCTGATATCAATTTCCTTTTGAAAAAGAAATGGTCTTTTTAATTTGATCCTCCTGTGCGGCGCCGTGCATGTATCATTATGATCAAGCAGTACAAGATTTAAGTTCTATTTATCAACTACTACTACTACTACTACTACTACTACTACATATACTATCAGATTCTATAAGTTCTATATATCTTCAAGATTCATATAGCCCGTCAACATATTATCTGCTGCACCATGTCCTCTTTGCCTGTATATATGCATGGCTAGCTGTTGCACTGTAATCTTCTCATTCTAATGGCGGGGTACTGCTGCTTTCTGGTTTGGCGGCCGAATTACCACCAGCAGCAGCAGGAGGAGGAGGGCCATGATGAGATCTGAGAGGCGTACTAAAAATCCTCACGCATTCCTGACAATCAGGACAGATGTCAGCACGGAGGCGACACTTAGCAAAATGCTTGGTTACTGCGTCCAACTTGGGCTGGATAGGTGGAGTTAGTACTCTTCTTGTTGCTTTGTCACCATCTCTAATCATAACAATCCTTAACTTCATGTAATTCTTGTCGCCGCCACCTCTGATGGATGCTGCTGCTGCTGATGATGAGCTGCCTTCATCTTCATCTTCTTCTTCTTGAATTAATTCGGATCTTCTATCCATCAGTGTCCTTCCTATCCATTCCGCCAATGCCTCCTCGTTTGAATAGTACTTCTCCTATTAATTATCACATAAATTATTAAAACCATTTAAACGAAATAATTAAAAGTTAATAGAACTAAAGAGATCTGAATATATTATAATTAAGATGAATTTCATGAAATACAAAACACAGCTAGCTAGCTATATATATATATAGATACCTTAGATGGGGACTCTATAAATCGCATTTCCTCCATGCGGCACACAACATTATCAAGCCCTAATTCTTCCCACATTTGCTTAGCACGAGGTCTGTTCCAGAGTATTTCTGCACTGTAAAATGCATCACCCACTGGTGTTAGTTAATTGATAATTAGATCTGATAAACA